>KZ653347.1:65830-79649 GCA_001010745.2 Gerris buenoi
GGGGGGGGGGGGGGGGGGGGGATTGAGTTGAAGAAAGGCAGAGGTTTAAACGATATTGGACACCTGGTAAGAGTGGGCTTCTGTGTTTCCCTGCTAACAAGGCGCTGCTAAACGAGACAGCTTTATTTCAACTTGATAGTAACCTGATAACATCTAGTTAGTAACAGAGATTCCGTCCAACGAAATTGGGTTATATCGAGCCCTTAACTAAGCCCTTGGACATTGGACATAGAGAAAACCAGGCAGCGTCCAAGAGGATATAGATGTTCGATACTTCAATCTTCAATAAACGTCAACCATTTACTGTTTCCGACGTTACTTTTAACGATCCCGAAACTTCAGGAGCATTTTCAGAGGTGTTAACATCAAACCGCCGCAATTTCTATTTTGCAGATATCAGGGCACACTATTTGTCAATATTAAGCAGTAAAAAGGGTAATCTATTTGGCACGATTAAGCAGTTAGCACAGGGGTACTCACTACGCGGCCCTCAGTACAATATTGTATGGCCCTCGACCGTACGTAAAACTCGAGATATTTTCCCCATTATCTTACGTCGCGTCACTAAAAAATAAATGAAGTGCCTAAAAAATGACAATAAATAAATTGTTCAAAACTAATCCTGATCTTTATTTGCTTGAACCTACACAAGTGAATCAACTTTTAGCTAAATGAAGTTCATTGAGAACAAAAATAGGTCCCGCCTAACACATGCAATCCTTTAGCACCTGCTAAGGTTAGCAGTGTCCAAAAAACCAGCAGACATTTATCATGCCCACCCTAAGGCTAGGCACACACTGGAGACAAATTTCACATAAGAGATGCATAAAAACACTGTTTTAAGAGGTCATATTTTTAAAATTTTCAGGGGGAGGACCCCCGAACCCCCCTCCCAAAACATGTCTCCCACCTGATAATAATGTACAGCTGACGACGTCCATGGTTTTTAAAGATATTTTGGTTTGCAAAAATTAGTGACAGACCGACAGACAGACATGGAATCAATAATTTTCCTTGATTGCAAGATCCAGCGGCCCTCAGAGATCTTCAGATTCTCAAATTTGGCTCTTTACGCAATCCTGGTGAGAACCCCTGAGTTAGCAGGTTCTGATATTTGGCTTATAGTGAACAGAGCAAAATATTTGTCATCTTTAAGCAGTTAACAGAAACAGGACCAACTATTTGTCATCATTAAGCAGTAAACAGAAACAGGACCAACTATTTGTCATTATTAAGCAGTAAAAAGGGTCATCCATTTGGCACTATTAAGCAGTTAGCAGGGTCAGATATTTGGCTTGTAGTGAACAGAGCCAAATATTTGTCATCATTAAGCAGTAAACAGAAACCGGACCATACATTTGGCATTATTAAGCAGTAAACAGAAACCGGACCATCTATTTGGCATTATTAAGCAGTAAACAGAAACCGGACCATCTATTTGGCATTATTAACAGAGCCAAATATTTGTCATCATTAAGCAGTAAACAGAAACCGGACCATAATTTGGCATTATTAAGCAGTAAACAGAAACCGGACCATCTATTTGGCATTATTAAGCAGTAAACAGAAACCGGACCATCTATTTGGCATTATTAAACAGTAAACAGAAACCGGGCCATATATTTGGCAATATTAAGTATTAAACAGGGCGCTCTAATTGTCATTATTAACAGCTTTCCAATGGCTCTTAGTTTAACTTAGATTTATTATCCTGCCAAGTCAAAAGAATAGAGAGTCTGATTTCTGTTACACACGTTTGATCACCACTGTACTGGGGATTTGGCTAGTGTAAAAATGGTAAACATCCTGTAACTTGGTGCGTAGGCTTCCGCGGGTAGACTCGTTATAAACAGCTTGGTTTTCCGGTGAAATCCGCGTCACGAAGGGGATGAAGTATGTACTGTACATCAATATGTTTGCTTCGAGTCGACATCACGATGCACCCCACCCCTGAAGATGCTTCCAGCAGTGGAAGCGAAACCAAGGACTTCAAACCCTTCGTGACGCGGATTTTACCGGAAATCCAAGCTGTTGTAGTTAACCAAAACTGGATGTAGTTGGATATTTATCGGTTGCATACATGATATATGCGTGTATTTAGGTTGTTTGTATTGTACTCTCCTAGAGCTAAGATTGGACTCCCAGGGTAAATCTATGCTAGGTCTTCTGGTCTATGCTAGGACGTCTGATACATTACTCTGGTCTCTGGTGGAGGGAACCACTAGACATAAAATTGCAGCCTTTGCTGCCCGTGGTTTCTCCGTTCAGTCTTGATCCCTCGGCATATTGGCTCTGCACAAAGAGTTGTGGTCTATCGTAATCCGACCTCAGCTGTTCCCATGGTGCGGAAAGAATCGTGACTTGGCGAGTCTCAATGCCCACAAGTCGAAAGAACCAAGATAGTAGGTGTCGTGTTGTAATGTCAGAGTGTTTTAGATGTCAATGTCTTTGGATAACTAACTGCAACAAACCACAACAGATCGTGGGAAATGGGAACGGGTGCTGACGTACTGAGGCTTGTCATCCGTCGAGCCCCAAGCCACCCCAAGCCTTTGATGTCGGAATGGGTAATGACTCCGGAAGGCCGAGCCACCGCGAGTAATAGCGAGTCTTTGCGTTCCCACGACGAGTGGTTTGACAAACTTCATACCAGGTTCGCCAAGCGACATTCCGTCAGAACAAGGCCACTTTCATCAAGTAGCTGCCCATTTGCAATAAGATACTGGGTACGTGCTCCAACCGAAGTCGGACCTCCTGTGAGCTAAACGCAGACGGTAGCAATAAATTCCAACATCGACCAACTATGGTAATTACCGGTGATTACTTCTTAATACAAAGCATTTTAGGGCAATTTTCACTTGCGATTAACACCAAATGGTCTGCGTTACTATTAAAATGGATATAAAAATTTATAATCTCTTTTCTTTTTTCTTTTTTTACATTTATTGACTATTCCAACTACAATTTATTGTTATAAGGAATAATGATTAGTGTATAATAGTGGCTTGACATTGGCAGATGTAAGACAGCTATCCAGTGATAGAGCTTATTGATATCCAGTATCTCAATGCTAAAACTATCCAGTATCTCAATGCTAAAACTATTCAGTATCTCAATGCTAAAACTATTCAGTATCTCAATGCTAAAACTATCCAGTATCTCAATGCTAAAACTATCCAGTATCTCAATGCTAAAACTATCCAGTATCTCAATGCTAAAACTATCCAGTATCTCAATGCNATAAAAAATATTATAACGTTTTTCTCATTATTAGGAGAAATAATAGTCGATCAATAAACTCTCCGATGAATACACTTCGAATATAATATTACTTTTCTGAAAGGGTTCGTTAAAAGGTAAATAAAATACGGAAAACTTTTACATCGTCTTAGGCTAAAGTGTAAAATTTTTCATATTTTATAATATATACCCTTAACGACCCTTACCAGAAAAGAAATATAAAGAAAAAGGGACCAACAAAAGAAACCACAATCAAATATTATAACAAACAACAAAAAAATACGTGTGGTGCCGCGGGACACCCGGTAAGAACGAAGTTGCTTACATTTTTCATTAAATATAAATTATAAAATCACACTGCTAAGTACGTATACGTTGCTAACTACTTATACATGGCGGAGGTNATCTCAATGCTAAAACTATCCAGTATCTCAATGCTAAAACTATCCAGTATCTCAATGCTAAAACTATCCAGTATCTCAATGCTGAACTATAAATGCACATACCAAAGTTAAATATAGTATGAGATATAACTAAAACTTAAATGCTTTTCCCCAAGAGAAAAGTACTTTTAAACGTGTGTAACAGAAATTAGACTCACTATAACTTTTGACTTGGCAGAGGAAAGAAATGATAATAAATCAAGGTTAAACTGAGAGCCCTTGGAAAGCTGAAGGCAGCACCCTGGGGAAATCAGAGAACCTGGAGAGAAGACTTGACTTGTGAAACCTCAACTAGCTGGGATCTCCATCTAGCTGGGATCTCCATCTAGCTGGAAAACATTCAGCATTCAGCAGGTAAACCAACCTAACTCTGCTTCCCATACTCAATAACTCACAATTATAACCTTTAAACTAACCTCTAACGCAGTTCAACTTATCATTATATAGCCCAGGAGATAGCGTGCAAAAAAGTTACCTGACTAACATCAAGCTAGAATTTTGTGTACAAATCAATCTCTGTTAGTGACTTTTAAGAATACAGTAGTCACCGCTTAATGTGATCACGGCTAATGTTATCAACCGCTTAGTGTGATCAAAATAGCTTGGAACGGGCCCACCCAATACCAATGCATTAGAAATTATCCGTTTATTGTTATCAGTATTTCGTTTATTGTGATCAAAGTCAAGTCGAAATCGTTGAATTTTTTTATATAATTTTCGGGGAAACGACTACAGCTGCGGCAAACCGAGAAGCGTTTCGTCTAAACACCCAGGATTCTCAGAAAGTATACCTCACGCCACCTTTCCCTTCCTCTATATTACTATACACAGACATAGAACATCTAAACATCCATTTCTCCCCCTATTTTTACGACATTTCACTTATACAGAGATCATTTGTTTTTGTCTTTCAATCGTTTCTGAGAACTCTTTAGTCAAATTAACATTACATTTATACAAGTTCGAAGTCGATTAGTTTTGTTATAAAAAGTGTTAAACAAAGAATGAGTGCTTCAAAACGTCGTGATCTCAGCTCGTAGGAGAAGTCAGACATCTTAAGATCGTAAGATCGTCTTTCGACCGAGATGAGCCAGTGGAAAGCCGCAATTAAATTGGAAAATTTCTCAGCCATTGCTGAATAAACTTCTAAAACAACGGAAGGATAATATCGGGATTGTCTCTTTAAAGAATGAGAACCAAATTCGCAAAAGAAAACGGAGAGGACAAGAAGAAGATGTTGAGCGTGCCCTAAAAGAATGGTTTCTGAGAAAAGAATGTAAGGAGAATGAAAGAAAAGAAATGTAAAATATGTTTAGTGTCATTTCAATTATTTGTTTATTTTCTAATGTTTAAACCGCATGTGTTTTATGTGTACGTAATAAACAGTTTTTTCCTATTTTTATTTATTTTTTTCTTTTTGCATCACTCCCTCCAGTAGTGCCTATATTGCTTATTATTATTTTTTGATTTTTTCCCCCCCATCTGCTTCAGCGGCTATGGCTATTAGCGGGAATATCGGAATTTTCCAGTGTTATCTATTTATATTTAGATCCAATAAAAACATAATCGAAGCTTAACCAATGAGATTTTGCTTATTATTATCAGTCGGTAAATGTGATCACTAGGCCTTGGTCCCAAAGTAATCACATTAAGCGGCGACTACTGTATATGGTTAGTTAAGTTCGTCTGCGGGACATAGCTTGGCAAAAAGGCAAGGCAGAAGGCAGTTTTATCATCTTGGTGCTCTGATATTAGTCACGTGCTGATTTTGCCGGTTGCCCCATATTTGTCTAGTTTCACCTATGTAAAGACCAATCTTTACATAGTACTTAATATACTTTACCTATTTTCTCTTCAAACTTCGTTGTCAAAAGTTTATCTTTGTAAGTTTTCTAATTAATTGGTTTGAAACCAAAACTATGTTGGAAATCAAATTTCTTGTATGATTCTGCAACATCTTCAGAAAGACATTTAATGTAGCATAGACTTTTACGGATTGATAACTACGCTAAACATTAACACACTCACACTAACTTAACAAACTAACTAACAGATATATAACCTATATAGAAACTACATATTTAACAAGCAGAACTGATGGTAGTTCGTCCGCACAATCTAAACAGTTGATGTCTCTTTTTGACTTTTGATTACTTTATAGTTAATATCAGATATTGATGAGTCAGTCTCAGTCACTTTGCGGTGAATAACAAACACATAACTTGTCTAAGAAACTAAAATAATAATTTACTAATTAATGTGGCACATAGCTTCCTAGCACCCTATCACATACTTTATTACTATTTTTTCTTTTAGAACCCATTATTGTATAATTTATTTAACCCTTTCTCCAGTTTATAAATCTGCATGTGTTTTATGTGTACGTAATAAACAGTTTTTTCCTATTTTTATTTATTTTTTTCTTTTTGCATCACTCCCTCCAGTAGTGCCTATATTGCTTATTATTATTTTTTGATTTCCCCCCCCCCCATCTGCTTCAGCGGCTATGGCTATTAGCGGGAATATCGGAATTTTCCAGTGTTATCTATTTATATTTAGATCCAATAAAAACATAATCGAAGCTTAACCAATGAGATTTTGCTTATTATTATCAGTCGGTAAATGTGATCACTAGGCCTTGGTCCCAAAGTAATCACATTAAGCGGCGACTACTGTATATGGTTAGTTAAGTTCGTCTGCGGGACATAGCTTGGCAAAAAGGCAAGGCAGAAGGCAGTTTTATCATCTTGGTGCTCTGATATTAGTCACGTGCTGATTTTGCCGGTTGCCCCATATTTGTCTAGTTTCACCTATGTAAAGACCAATCTTTACATAGTACTTAATATACTTTACCTATTTTCTCTTCAAACTTCGTTGTCAAAAGTTTATCTTTGTAAGTTTTCTAATTAATTGGTTTGAAACCAAAACTATGTTGGAAATCAAATTTCTTGTATGATTCTGCAACATCTTCAGAAAGACATTTAATGTAGCATAGACTTTTACGGATTGATAACTACGCTAAACATTAACACACTCACACTAACTTAACAAACTAACTAACAGATATATAACCTATATAGAAACTACATATTTAACAAGCAGAACTGATGGTAGTTCGTCCGCACAATCTAAACAGTTGATGTCTCTTTTTGACTTTTGATTACTTTATAGTTAATATCAGATATTGATGAGTCAGTCTCAGTCACTTNAGAGATACAATGTTTATATTATGTATCAATCGTAGATAAAAAATATTTTCGTTCTTCAGAACGATAACATAGCTTCAGTTACCTTCGGTAAAGCTCGGAATCAAAAAAAATAGCAAACGAATCAACAAACATCTTGAGTAAACAATCACAAACAATAAACTTGTTTAACGAGCAGTTAAACAACAAGACCTAGCACACAAATGAAATAAAATCCTAACAAGCAAACAAAAAAACAACAACAACAAAAACTTTTTAATACTCGGGGGTAACGCAACAAACTTCACACTTCAATTAAATAGAACAACACAAAAACACACTTGTAAAAAAAAAAAAAAAAAAAAAAAAAAAAAATCCGCAGTAATTAAAAAAAGAAAGAAATACCATTAATGAACGTAACAACTAAAACCAACTCGAGACCAGAAAAAAGAAACTTTTTATTTACAAAAAAATAACTCTAGAGAGTGGAGGGGGAAAAGGGGAAACCATGTAGAGAAAAAATAAGTAAACACGGCTTCGACTAGACTACAACAACCCCCTCGGAAAACTCATTAGCAATCGAATACAGCGCTCAGCCATATGGACGGACAGTTTGTAAACTAACTACGATTCCACCTCACCCCACTCTTACTACATCATAACAACCCGACACCAGTTGTCATGATAAACTTTTTTTATTGTATTTTCCTCGGGCAAAGTTTTCAAATGAAGTTTTATTTTCGACGTAGTTTGGACAATACATACTCGAAGGTTCTGTACCCTTATCAAAACTCTTGGTCGGGTTTTCTGTAAAAGATTATTTAAAATTAAGGAGTCTAAAATTTTAATTAAAACTAGGCAGTATAAAAAAATCTAAGTATGTATTTAGAAGAAAGGAGTATAGTAAATTATTTAAAATCGAGGTGTATAAAAGATTATTTTAAAACCAAGGAGTAAAAAGTTTTATATAAAGCTAAGGTGTTAAGAAGATCATTTAAAACTAAAGAGTATAAAAGATTATTTTAAACCAAGGAATATTAAAGATTATTTAAAACCTAGGTCTATAAAATATTATTTAAAACCAAGGAGTATAAAAGATTATTTAAAAACCAAGGAGTATTAAAGATTATTTAAAACCAAGGAGTATAAAGTTTTATATAAAGCCAAGGTGTTAAGAAGATCATTTAAAACCAAGGAGTATTAAAGATTATTTAAAACCAAGGTCTATAAAAGATTATTTAAAACCAAGGTCTATAAAATATTATTTAAAACCAAGGAGTATAAAATATTATTTAAAACCAAGGAGTATAAAAGATTATTTTAAACCAAGGAGTATAAAAGATTATTTAAAACCAAGGAGTATAAAAGATTATTTAAAACCAAGGAGTATAAAAGATTATTTAAAACCAAGGAGTATAAAAGATTATTTAAAACTAAGGTGAAAAAAGGATTATTTAAAACTGAGGAGTAAATGATAATTTAAAACTTAAAATGGTTCTAAGAAAATAAATTAATGTAAATACACCGCCAATATTAATTCACATAGAGAAACTTTGTCGGTCGGATCTTTATCCTCATTCCTATGAAGTTTGTCCGTAGTAGAGAAATTATTTTCCTTTAATACAGACAATTCGTGACACATAAAATATAAAATAGTTTCATTAAAAACGGACGAGTAGTTTTTAATACAGGGTGGGCAAAAAAAAACCGCACTTTTTTGAACACTTATAGCTCAGCATCTGTAGTAGATAGAGATAATGTGGTTTGCGGGGTCTGAAAACTACATTCTTCTACTTGAATTTTCATATCTATAACTTTAAAAACTATTGGGTGAAATCCATGTAATGACGGTTTGAAATAGGGAATTGAAATAGGATCTTAAAAAAAGTCGTCCGGCTAGTGATTTTGTCTGGTATTGTAGTTTTGATAGAATAAATTACAATATGGTGGAGTGGGAGTTCTTTGTAGGTAAGTGGTAGAAGTCCCTCAGTGTTATAACAAACATTGAAGATGTTGCCTGAAATTGAAGATCAAATGCTAAATTACACGTTTATGCAAGATAGTGCCCCGTTCCACCTCTCCTTGCAAACAATTCAATACTTGCAAGAGAATTGCCCAGACTTCAGACAACATTGTGCTTAACACATCTTCAACGTTCGTTATATTACAACACTGAGGGACTCCTACCACTTACCTACAAAGAACCCCCCCCCTCTCCCCCTCAACCATGTGGTAATTTATTCTATCAAAACTATAAGACCAAAAAACTATTACTACCCGGACGACTTTTTTTAAGACACTATTTCAAACCGTCTTTGCATGGCTTTAACACAATAGTTTTTAAAGTTGTAGATATTAAATTTAAAGTAGAAGAATGTAGTTTTCAGACCCTGCAAACCCCATATCTCTATATACTACAGAAGCTGAGCTATAAGTGTTAAAAAAAGAGCGGTTTTTTTTTGCTCACCCTGTGTATTGGTTAGCAAAAATTGAGCGACAAACCGTAAGATAGACACAGAAAAAAATGTTCCTTAATGCCTAAAACGGATTTTTTTTCTTGGAATTATTCAAATCGCAGACATAAAATATTTTCGTTCTTCACAGAATGATCACATAGATTCCAAATTCGGAAGCAAATAATTGCTTGCATACGAGTCTACAAGGCAGTGAGACATTTCCATGTAACACTTTTTAGTAACGCTTGCGTAACGCTTTTTGGTAACGATTTTTCGAGTTTATGTGCCAAAGTGAAGACATGAAAATGTCAATAATCGTTATATAGAGATTTTCATTATAAATAAGTTCATTATAAGGAGGCTCAACTATAATTAGAAGGGAAATTGGTTTATCGATGATTTTTAAGCAATAGAAATCATTTTAAATAAAAAATCATATTATTTTCAATATGCCGGTGTAAGAGCATTGAGCACAAGTTTTCTTACACAACTTGTGAGGTATAATATAAACTTGATATAACGATGTCTTTTTTAGCAGCATCAGCCGAAGCTAACAATGCGATAAGTTTTCCCAATTATCAGATGAATAAGAGAAAAAAGAGTAACATGGGAAAAAATGGGGAAAAGTCTTGGAAAACGATTCACTGAGTTTTAATTTCCTTCTGCCCCTTTTGTCCAATTGAAAATTGAATATTTTATCGGGGAAAAGCCCTCGAGTTTAGCGAGGGAGAGAGTTGTTCCATAGAATACAACAACCCCCCTACCTCCCCCCTCTATCCCCCCTCCATCGCTAAAATCAGATAGAGATGAATAGAGTCCCCCTTCAATAGAACACCATTATGATTCAAAATTTTCAAATCTTCGCAAAACAACCAAATTGCTCACCAAGTGAAAGAGCAATTTGTTTCTTTCGTCTGTCTGTCTACTCTGCAGACACGTAGTATGGACCGATTTTTCATTAAATTTGGCATAAATGTTGAATGCAGACGCGTAAGATGGACCGATTTTCATTAAATTTGGCATAAATGTTGAATGCAGACGCGTAAGATGGACCGATTTTCATTAAATTTGGCATAAATGTTGAATGCAGACGCGTAAGATGGACCGATTTTCATTAAATTTGGCATAAATGTTGAATGCAGACGCGTAAGATGGACCGATTTTCATTAAATTTGGCATAAATGTTGAATGCAGACGCGTAAGATGGACCGATTTTCATTAAATTTGGCATAAATGTTGAATGCAGACGCGTAAGATGGACCGATTTTCATTAAATTTGGCATAAATGTTGAATGCAGACGCGTAAGATGGACCGATTTTCATTAAATTTGGCATAAATGTTGAATGCAGACGCGTAAGATGGACCGATTTTCATTAAATTTGGCATAAATGTTGAATGCAGACGCGTAAGATGGACCGATTTTCATTAAATTTGGCATAAATGTTGAATGCAGACGCGTAAGATGGACCGATTTTCATTAAATTTGGCATAAATGTTGAATGCAGACGCGTAAGATGGACCGATTTTCATTAAATTTGGCATAAATGTTGAATGCAGACGCGTAAGATGGACCGATTTTCATTAAATTTGGCATAAATGTTGAATGCAGACGCGTAAGATGGACCGATTTTCATTAAATTTGGCATAAATGTTGAATGCAGACGCGTAAGATGGACCGATTTTCATTAAATTTGGCATAAATGTTGAATGCAGACGCGTAAGATGGACCGATTTTCATTAAATTTGGCATAAATGTTGAATGCAGACGCGTAAGATGGACCGATTTTCATTAAATTTGGCATAAATGTTGAATGCAGACGCGTAAGATGGACCGATTTTCATTAAATTTGGCATAAATGTTGAATGCAGACGCGTAAGATGGACCGATTTTCATTAAATTTGGCATAAATGTTGAATGCAGACGCGTAGGATGGACCGATTTTCATTAAATTTGGCATAAATGTTGAATGCAGACGCGTAAGATGGACCGATTTTCATTAAATTTGGCATAAATGTTGAATGCAGACGCGTAAGATGGACCGATTTTCATTAAATTTGGCATAAATGTTGAATGCAGTTGCGTTGGATGGACCGATTTTCATTAAATTTGGCATAAATGTTGAATACAGGCACATAGGATAAACCGATTTTTCATTAAATTTGGGCGTACATATGTTAACGTAATGGAACATAATGAAGTTGATCATGGTACTGTACAATGCCGCAAAAAAAGTTTGAATTAGGTTGAACCCGAATTCGGGGTGTTCATATGAAAAGGTCAGTAATAATTAAACTGGAGTTGAATTAAATTTTCTTTTAATTTGCATTTAATCTTTAATATGAGCACTCTAACCATATCATTTTCACCTCTCCTCTCATCAAAAAATTAATGAACTCCTAAACATAAAAGAAAAATTTGGAAATTGTCCAACTTTAGAAGCTGCTAAATCCACTTGGAGGGGTTTGGATAAAAAAAAAGTTCAATGTATGGTACCATCTCCTAAGTGTCCTCTTCAAGATCGGATACTTTTGGAGCAAAGTTCCTTATGGCACGGTCTGGAGCCCCAGAGTGAATCCGAAAAAAAAACGACCAAAATCACCATCACAAAATAGCCGTCACGAAATCTACTGATGACGATATCTTGAGTAAAAGATGACTGAGTTAGTTGAAATTTGATACAAATGTTCATTTTACCAATGCTTAGGCTGAGTTCGTTGGACAACGTTATCCGCCCAAGCTTCAAAAATTTAAGTCGGGACAAAAATGTAATCGTCAATATTAAGGAAACCTGTTCCTTGACTTGTTTTGTTTATTTTTTTATACGTCAAAATGTCACTTCCTTTTGTAAATATAGAAAATATAATCAAGGTTTTTGTTAAAAGTAAAATTGATCTGTGCTGACGCTTGTTTCAATATTATATTAGGTATATTATTATAATATTGCGTATACTTAATCAAAGAAAAAATCCTAAGTTCGTCTATTTAATGGGGCAAACAACTTTTTAAATAATTGTTTTTAGTAAAACAAACACCAACACTGTTATGAAGTGATACAGATCGGTAAATTTGTTAAAGTGGACCTAAAAACGTCGGTACAGACCTAAAAAAAAAGACGGTTAACAGTTAACTACTTTTAATTTTGTCTCTTTTCTAACTCCGCCATGTATAGGTAGTTAGCAACGTATACGTACTTAGCAGTGTGATTTTATCATTTATATTTAATGAAAAATGTAAGGAACTTCGTTCCTACCGAGTGTCCCGCGACACCACCTCTAACCACCCTAACCACCTCTAATCACCTCTAATCTTCTATAATCTCCTCTAACCACCTCTAACTACCTCTAACCACCCTAACCACCTCTAATCACCTCTAACCACCACACGTATTTTTTATTCGGTTTGGTCTTCACGTGAAAAAGTACTCGAGATAACAGGGTACACTATCCAAAACACCTTTTTAAGGGAGGTTTGATCAAAAAAAAAAAAAAAATTATCTACTTTACTTCAAGCCCTACAAGATAGAATAATTAGTCTTTTTCAAGAGTTCCATTAAAGAAATATCGCCTGTACAAAGAATCCTTAGAATCCTCAGAAATGGAGGTGCCCACCAGTCTCTCTAATTCGGAGCCGCGCTCCATTGGCCCAAAAACCGGTCGTAACAAACCACGTGTAGTAGTCACGTTTAAGAGAGGAGGGGACCAGACAGGAAAGTGGAATGAAAATTCCATCCGACCAAGGGTAGAAAGGTACTAGCCAGACCCCAACCTTTGACCCAGTAAACAGACGTTCATCGTCAAACCCAATTTCCCTGTCTTCCTAAGGAAAAACAAACGAACTGGTGTTAGCTGATAAGGGGATCCGGAGCAGAATTTAACAGCAGTTAAGGTATATTACTATGTCATGTCATAAAAGTTCTCTATGATGTTGGGCAAATAGGACATCAGAAATCTGAACAGAATGTGGTCCAAAAGTTTTAGGTTTTTGCATCGATCACAGAGAGCATTATTACTCGATTTATTGTTATGTTGCCATAGAAAAACCTGCCAAATAAATATGAGTTGAGTTGTTTATTATCTGAGAGTAAGGAAGGGGTAAAGGGAGTAATGCTATTTCAAATAATATAATATGCTATTTCGCCACTGATGAACCACTTGGTGATTGGTTCATCATTATAGGACACCCATATACTAAACCTCTCAAGTGAGCTCAACCCAAACTAAAGTGACAACAGCACGATCGCGTGGACACTGGTCCTGGTCCTTATTGGTCTATTCCTTGTCCTTCCGTGCCCACGGCCGCTTGTAAACAAAACCTTTAACGTCATCTTGTGCTTTGTTTGATTTTTACTACGTTTTTATTAACTTGGTTTCTTGTTTGTATGTTTGTTTGTCCGGTACAAATCTTGCAAACGAATTTTAACTAACATCCCGAGTAGCTAGACATTTGAAACTTTCAGAACAGCTCAGAACACGATGACAATGCATTATTTTAAT
>KZ653348.1:2014-26864 GCA_001010745.2 Gerris buenoi
AAAAAAAAAAAAAAAAAAAAAAAAAAAAAAAAAAAAAAAAAAAAAAAAAAAAAAAAAAAAAAAAAAAAATGCAAATATGCAAATATGCAAAATCCGAACTCTAGTTATTACTGTGATTTTATAATTTATATTTAATGAAAAATATTAGGAACCAAGGATTTTTTTTTTTAAATTACGAAATCTACATATTTTCTTAGTTTTTATCATGATCATTTTCACGAGTAGGTACTCGTAAGAACATTGTGTATACCTAACCACTTAAACATTTAAAAATAACGATTTATTAATTTTATTTTTTTTTCATACTAGAAGTGACTTGTTTTTTTTTGGCCTAATTCAACGCATGCTAACTAGACGTAAACAAGTTTAACTGGGAATATATTTTTGTAATGTTAATTACTTTCAATTGCTTCCAATATTTAAAATTATTTTGTTCACAATCCATACTATATTTGTTAGACATTTTTACGCAGAGGTGGCGTGAGATATTATTTACATTATAATGCATGCTTGTTAGGGTGGGCCGAAAAAACTCATTTTTTTATTTTGAAGTTGTAATAGTGCGGAAAAGTTGCGAATTACATAGACTAAAAGAAGGATTTTTTTTTTTATCAAAATCGGTTGATATCTTCCGTTCAAGGGCCCTAAAGTTTGACAAAATTTAAAAAAAATTGATTTTTGCGATTTTTTTTTTTTTTAATTTTTTTTTTTAATTTTGGAAATTGATGTTTTCGTGATGTAATAGTTGGTAACGTCATCAAATACAGCCTAAAAACATTGTGTTTTAATTTGGTTGAGATCAGTTGATATCTTCTGGTCGCGCATAAGCCCCAAAATTAGCCAAAATTTTTGAAAATTTCACATTTTTACGTGTTTTTTTATATCTTGAATAAAAATTTTTTTAAACGTAATAGTTACAGTATTTTTATTTTTGAACATAAGAACATTGCGTTTTGTGAATAAATGGAACACTTCCGGTCGAGCAATGACCCCAATTCTATAGAAATACAGTACCTGAAAAAGGATAGTTAGGCCTATGACATGATGGGTGATAACAGTAACAACGGGCATGGTAATTTTGCGATTTGCTCTATATATTTGAAAAGCTTAAATATTTAAGTAACTACATAGTTTTTAACAATAAACTAAAATAACAAAAAAAAGATAAAAACAGAGTTCTGACTAAATTGTCCATGTTAGTTGAACCATTGAACCTGTCCATTAGTACTGTTCTCTATTTTGTAGCCGAAGGTACTTTGAAGACTGATTCGCTGGTGAAGTTAGGCATTGATGATCTGGACAGCAAAATGGTGCTTATAAATCCATCTCGAGATTCATGATGAGTTTAACACAGCGTTCATAAGCCTGCGTGTGAACTGGGAATTGCTGGTAACCAGTCAAGGATTGTTCTTCCTGTTTTCCTTGTTGCATCAATTCTTTGAACTTCGAGCTCTCTCATGTGTTTCTTTGCATCTTAAGTCATGGCTAACAGTAAGTGTTTTGGGTGGGCGATAAAACCATTAGATCACAGGGACGATTACATCAGGCAAATAACTGGTAGATTGTATTACTTGGCAAATAAGTTTCAGGACGTCTGTGTTGATCAAACATGTGGTGAAATAGAAACCAGTAAAAACATTCACACCACCAAAAATCCACTTAAATACTCAAGAATACTCAGATATGACTAACTGGATAGACTGTGAATTATCTTTTCGTACATAGTTTGCAGAAATCAGTGAATAGGAGCTAAAATCGATAGTGACTCACTCCCTGACTGGTTTAAAGCAATTCCCAGTTCACACGCAGGCTGTTGATCACTGTGTAAAACTCGTCACGGAAGCTTAAAAAAAAATATTTTAGTTTATTGTTAAAAACTATATAGTTACTTAAATATTTTAGCTTTTCAAATATATAGAGCAAATCGCAAAATTACCATGCCCGTTGTTACTGTTATCACCTATCATGTCATATAGGCCTAACTATCCTTTTTCAGGTACTGTATTTCTATAGAATTGGGGTCATTGCTCGACCGGAAGTGTTCCATTTATTCACAAAACGCAATGTTCTTATGTTCAAAATAAAAATACTGTAACTACTACGTTTAAAAAAAATTGTATTCAAGATATAAAAAAACACGTAAAAATGTGAAATTTTCAAAATGTTGGGCTAATTTAGGGGCTTATGCGCGACCGGAAGACATCACCTGATCTCAACCAAATTAAAACACAATGTTTTTAGGCTGTATTTGATGTCGTTACCAACTATTGCATCACGAAAACATCAATTTCCAAAATTAAAAAAAAAAAAAAATAAAAAATCGCAAAAATCAAGTTTTTTTTAATTTTGTCAAACTTTTGGGCCCTTGCGCGAACGGAAGATGTCAACCTATTTTGATATTTTTTTTCCTTCTTTTAGTCTATGTAATTCGCAACTTTTCCGCACTATTACAACTTCGAAATAAAAAAATGAGTTTTTTCGGCCCACCCTAAGCTTGTATCAAAGATTTTTTCCCCAATAAATTTTTTAAAATTTGACTAAGATTTTAACTATTAAACATATTTATAAAATTTTCTTCGGACTTTTTTGTAATGACCGTTTCTGTGTGAAAGTCTGTTTCACCTTTTAAAAACTATTGTTGTGAGCAGTACTACCTAGTATTGAGAGCATTAGAATTAGTATTGAGAGCATTTACCAGTATTAATAGTAGTATACCAGTATTGTGAGCAGTATACCAATATTGAGAGCAGCATTTCACCTCTTTCTCTAACAAATCCGCTATTAGAAAATAAATATTTTTATTGTCAAACGTTTTATAGTAAATATTTTAATACAAACGGGTTTTATTTCTTTATCTCAATTCATTCACGACAACCAGGTAAATAATTTAGATCACAATTATTAAAATAATGTACTTTGTTTTCTATAATGGTCTGACAATTTCTAATTCATAAAATTGATTTGACCTTATAACTTCTCTCTGTTTTATTCTGCAATTAGTAGGTGTTCGTGTAATTATACGATTTTAGATTTTATTGACTATTATGCACGACATGTTTCTATTGCTAAGCCAGTAATGTTATATTACATACCCTTAATCACTTTTTGTAGAATCTAATAAAAATAAGTGTTAGGTTTAACAGATTGAGCACTTAGTCACGCAATTGTTTTAAGTATGGCTTTTTTAAAAACAAATAATTTCCCCATTAATAAAACCTACAGTATTAGGACACTTAAATTTAAAGAAACTTACGTCAAACAAAAGAAAATAAGAAAATGTTAAGGATAGTGTTTTTATTTTATTTTGTTTTTAGTTTGTCCATTATTCTGAAAGGCTGTAGGTAAAAATAAGATGGAAGGTTTTAGAACAACCCGGACCTTGATATTCTAAACAAAGTAATTCTAGCTATCTTTAGCTTCTCCATCCTTACTGAAAGATATTATACAATGTAAACTTCAAGAAAATCCCGCCTGAAAAGAAGCTAAATTAGAAACTAAGTTGAGCCATCTGGAATCCTAAACAGATATCAAAGTTTGTCCTAAACTTTAAGGAATAATGCTAAATTACTTGGTTAGCCTCGAGCATTTTCTTCTCCTTTACCTGCATCTTATCCAAAATTAATAATATTCTAATTTTGAATAAGTTGAACTTATTCAAGATTTGAGCACAACAAAAAGAATGATGTGATCTAATAAGTTATGTGTCTGAGTTAAAGCATGCACCGACTATTCATTCAAGTTACATTATTAATAATTAGCAACCTCAAAACATATCTGATTATATTTATTTCTGACAAATGTAAAATTGAAAAAAAAACACTTATTTTTGGTTTAGCTGCTATGCTGAAGTTTGAGAACTTAAATGTAACTAAAATATGTTTGGATAATAATTTCTTTCCTATGTAAAAGCTTAAACTATTAAGTTGCTTAAATTAGAAAATCTGACCAATACATGAAACCTCACGTCCTTAAGTTTATTCTATACTTGGCCCATTTTACTCTTGTTTGTACATTAGCCTGGACTGCCAAGCAATAAGCACTTTGCCTACTGCATCCGTTTCCTATTTTATTTTCGTTAACTTTAAGATTATTTGTATTATCAATTCCAGACTAGCTAATAATAATTAAATATTATTGCATACTTGTCCCCAAGAGTATTTTTTTTTTATTTATTTATTACTTTTTTTGCCCACTTTTTATTTTTTTAGAATTTATTCTACAAAGATAAAAATTTACCTGAGATATCATTGATCTAAATTTTAGAAACAAATATCAATATTGCCTGCAAGCACCCTTTTTCTTACAAATCATGTCGGTAATAATTTATTGATTATCGGCTCTGAGAAAAAAATCAACCATTTAGATTTTAGATGAAGAAGCATCACATTCCGAACAGAAAAAAATACCCCGTAGGAGGGTACGAACTACTCCACCCTAGAATACTAAGTGGGTCGACGAAAATTCAACGCTTCTAAAGAGCCATTGTATACAGCGACAGTAATGAGAAACGAAAATTGGCACGTAAAGGGGGAAAGGAGAGGCAAACCTTCCTTCGTCCCAAGACTTTTGGGTTTACTTTTTTGTCGCTTGATTTATTGAAGCGAGCAAAGAGCTCGCTTCAACGTTGTTTTTAACCTTGCTTCCCTATGTTAAAAACTATTTTTGTATCCTTGTTTACAATGCTTTGAACTACTGCTATTTTTTCTATTTGTTCTTTTTAGAGCTTTAAATTTCTTAGCAACTACACCCTGTGGTCCATTGGTCATAACATAAGACTGACCGTGTCCTACAATAACAATCTATGATGGTTTTCTATAAATCCCTTTGAATGCAATGTGAATGCCATAAACGTTACCAATCAAACGAATTTAAAATAATAAACATTTTAAACAAAATAAATTGATTTAGAATAACTTCTACTGATTTTGATTCCAAAATTAAGTTGTCTTAAATTAACTATTTGTAACTGGGAGATAACCTGGATATCTTTTATTAATTAATAAATATTGCTCTATTTAAGTAAATTTATTTTGGCCCACGTGTAATCCAGTATTTTTGTTTTCAAAACTTTTAAGTAGACCATTTCGTTTCTGTGTCTTAGGTTTTGGAACGAAGTTCCTTATGGCACGATCGGGGCCTGGAAGTGAATCCGAAAAAAACGACCAAAATCACCGTCACAAAATAACCGTCATGAAACCACCCTCACGCGAAATCCGTCACGAAATGTCTACTGATGACGATAACTTGAGTAAAAGATCACCGAGTTAGTTGAAATTTGGTACACATGTTCATTTTACCAATGCCCAGGCTGAGTGCGTTGGAAAACGTTATCCGTCCAAGCGTTCACGCGCAACGCTCGCGAAAACGTAAGCTTCAAAAAGACGGGAAAAAATGTTATTATTGAACCCTGTTACTTGTTTTGTTTATTTTTAGGGTGTTGTAGATGCTTCTCAAAACCCTTATGCCGAGGGTGATGTGTCCGTCCGTCCGTCGCTCTTTGGTTCATAGGGCCCGAACTGTTCAAGCGAAGTGCTGAAATTAAAAAAAACACTGGTGCAACTTTTTGACCCAACCACAGGAAAAATATACAGAAGTTCATAACTAGATTTGCGCATGCACAATATGAAAAAATGTTGTTAATTCAAAAATTTATATTTTTTTAATTTTTGAGTTGGGTATCAAATGAAAGCTGCTGAAGAGTAAGACACAAATATATATATATGCTTTTTTAAATTTTGCATTCCATATAGGGGGAAAAAATTAAAATATACCCAAAAAAATGTTCCCCCATACCACTATAGATCGGCTGGTGCTAAAATTTCGAAATAATTCATGCTAATACCTTATAGTGGGGCGATGATATTTCTGGGAGTTCATTCCCAGGTTTTAAAAATTACCAATTTTGTGCGCGAATATTTGGAGTGCGCCCAAAATTTTATTTTTTAAAAATTTGAGTTGGGTATCAAATGAAAGCTGCTGAAGAGTAGGACATAAATATATATTTGCTTATTTACATTTTTCATTCTTTAATTGTTTTATAAGTCAAAATATACCCAAAAAAAAATTCCCCCCCCCCAACNTCACGCGAAATCCGTCACGAAATATCTACCGATGACGATAACTTGAGTAAAAGATCACCGAGTTAGTTGAAATTTGGTACACATGTTCATTTTACCAATGCCCAGGCTGAGTACGTTGGAAAACGTTATCCGTCCAAGCGTTCACACGCAACGCTCGCGTAAACGTAAGCTTCAAAAAGACGGGAAAAAATGTTACTATGGAACCGTGTTACTTGTTTTGTTTATTTTTGTTATATGTCAAATTATATGTCACTTGGTTTTATAAATATCGAAAATAAATCTTAGTTAACAGTTTATACGTCTTTAGCATTTTATGTGATTTTATAATTTATATTTAATGAAAAATGTAAGGAACTTCGTTCCTAACGGGTGTCCCGCGACACCACACGTATTTTTTTTGTTAGTTTTTTACCTACATCCCTGAATAATAGTTTAAACCAGCCTAGCACTTGGTGGGCTTTATCTTTAAAATTAATTTATCTCTTTCAATTTAATTCTATCAGAATATGTTTTACAGAGTAAGGTTCATATTTTTAAATCTATTTTATTATCCCTTATTTTATGTAATACTCATGTTCGTCCAGAGAATATGGGATGGAAGCAATATGCCACTTTAATTGACAGATAATTTTTGTATGTTTTATTATTATACTTCGAAAAATTTAATAATCGACAGCAGATGACACTTAAAAAAACATTTGGTGGAGGGACTTTTTGTAGTAAGAAGAATATTTATTATTATTTTATAATAATAAATTATTATTTTCACATCCTGGTGGTTTTTATGCAGTTTAAATTTTACTAAAGTTAAACAGAATTTTATATTATATTTTAATAGCTGGCAAAATTACGAATAAAAATGTCTGTATTACTTTATACCTTCTTTTGTGTTTTTTGAGAAACCGTGAAAAGTGACACTTACGTACTGTTGTGTTGTGACGAAGGACACACTTGACCGAATTTTTAGGTAATTAATTTTGCAGTGCAGTTAAGTGCGTCCTCATTTGTGTTGTGTTTTATAATTTGACTTTTTTTAAAGGTCTCTTATAAAAAACTCTTCTTAAAATAGGAAAAAGTTTTCTGCTTAAATTATGCTTTTTATAATATTAAGCGACAAATTTAGTGTTATTTATAACTTTTGTTTTTACAATTTAGATTAAATTGTGTTACAAGTTGTGCGCTATCTTTTGTCTTTAGTGCTTATAAGTATAACTAACTATATTTGGTATAATCTTTGAACTTACTTATTCGATTTCTCCTATACCTTCAAACTATCGAAGAAGATTGTTTACTAAGATATCTAGAAACTTCTGCTTTGTACAAAGAGAGACCGCGATAACTTTTACATTATCTCTACATAAGTCAATAAACACCATTGATAACATTAAATTAATTGAAAGCTACCGTAGCGAGCTTCTTCCATTCAAAAAAGTATATACCTTTTCTTTCTAACTGTGCTCTATGATAATTTGAGTAATAATAACGGATTAAATTGATATTTGGTAAAAATTTAAATTTTACCAATGCTGAGGCTAAGTTCGCTGAATCGGTTATGGGCCCAAGCGTTTGCTCACATGAGATGAGGATAAACTTCGAATTTTAGACTTAGGGTAAAATATTCTACCTTCATCTATTCGATAAGGCAAACTTTTTTTTTTAGTGAAATAAACCAGGATAACTTAAGGATGTGATAAAGAAATACATTACTTATATCGGACCTGAAGTCTTAAAATGAGTGAATCATGGTCATGGTTCTAATCATCGTACGTCCTAAAGTTAAATTGAAAGAGGCATATAAATGTTTTAGTACTTGATACTGGTAGAAGTTTATGTGTATGTGTAGTGAAGTGGTTCTTTTTAATACTAGTTAAAATGAGCTGGGGTCATGTTTGTTAAGGGTTTAGGAACTACACATGCGGTATTCAGGTTTTGAAAGAAAGGTTTTGACCCTCCCGAATATTCGGCATTTGGCCTTTCCCGCCTCGAATTTATGTGTTATAAATTAAACAGTGTCTGGATATTTTCACTATGAGGCGTAAATTAAACATATTTCAAATACAGCTTAAATAGAAGCATTAACATTTTTTTTTACTAAATAATATCTAGTCGTTTAAATGTAATATTATATGACATTGTTCTGTTTTTTTGGTAACGGTGAAATTATTGAAGGGTTGCAATTGTACTTCATATATAGCTAATATATTTATATTCTGTTTTAAACTGTTTATATTATGATATGTATTCGATATATAATAATAGATATTATGTCTTGAAGGGCTTTAATTCTACATTGCTTTTAACTTAATTGAACTACGACAATACTTTTGTATACGATTGTTTAGAAATATAAACATTGTATCTCTTTTTAGATGCGTAGAAAGTGATTCTTTACGTACTTGTAAAGTACATAATTCTGTAGAATTCTTCACTCTAACGCACGATTAGCGAGTTCGTATCCATTTAACAAAACTAATTTCCTGTTTGTTTAATAAATAAAGTAACTGTTTTTATCGTTTTTTTTTTTTTTTTTTTTTTTTTTTTTTTTTTTTTTTTTTTTTTTTTTTTTTTTTTNATGACGAATATGAGGAGAATAATACGCCTCCCGAAATAATTAATTCGCCACAAAATACAATTGAATTAATATCATCTTTATCAAAAGAAAAATGCAAACTTACATACAGGAAGTTAATTATTTTTTCTGTATTAATAATTAAAATCTAACAATTGTAGATAAAGTACGGTACACAACTCGTGCATTACTACCCTTGCTGTCGCTTTGGTGCAAACTCCATACTCGCATGCAAAACGCTACTTTCCGCACTAGATATAATGTGCTATAACCTCAACTTAGAGATTGGAATCCAATATAACTATGGATTGGATTGATATTCACGTAATGGGAAAGAGTTGATTTTTGGAATAATTGTTATTGTGAGTGTACCATAGGATTTCACTTACCATTCTTCTTATGAATGTTATCATTTATTAGTGGTAAGGAAAACCTCATTTATGTTTTCTGACTGGGTAGCGAATCCAGAAATTTAATTGTTCGAATTAAAAAGGTAAAGATTTTAGAGGAGGCTTCAAACATTACGTGTAGTGACTGTTTTTTTTTTTCATCAAATTTCAACTTTCTAGCCTAAAAATTGTGGGAGTTATACGTGTCACATACAGACAGATATCTAAAAATCACTCAAATGGCTTTAGAAGTAATAAGGATAGATAATTTCTTTGAAATCTCGGTTTCAAAATCATTTAAAATGATTTATATTGTACAATGACATTAGCTAAATTTAATTCATTTGCAAAAACAATAAATAGTTTTCAATCAAGTGTTTCTGTTGAAGGCTTGAGAATGACCCAAGAGAGGATTGAAATATAGCCAAGGATGCTTTGAAGAAGGTGTTGTTTCATTTTGAACCACATTCAACAAAATTAATCTTTTAGAGAGCCAGCCTCACAAATTAATTCTCATTTGCACTCCCTTTTTAACTACATATTTCTCTATTTTCTGTACAATTAAAATAATTATATCTTCGTATTAAAATTACTAGTAAGAACCTTATAAAAAACAATTTATACAAATATACTTAGATGAATACCAAATGCTCAAAAGTAAATGGCACTGTAAAAAACTAGAACAACCCTTTTTAGCATTTAATTTTACTGTGATTGTATATTCATGTATCTATATATTATGTATTTACTTCCCATCTTACGAAAGCATTGTGAATTATTTCGTCTATCTGCGCCTATAGCTTCCTTTAGTGTGCACACGAACTTCTTTTTATTAACAACTATTGAAAGTACTAATTTTGAAGTTTTAATAGTTTTGCTCGTTAATGATTGGTTAAATTAATACTTTTATTCATGTAAAAATATCAAAAAAATTTTGACGGATTTTTAAATGAGGAGGGTAGGGGGATTAAATAATTATATTAGGCTTAAAAATAAATTACTGGGAATTAAAACAGATCCAAATCGTCCACACTGTATCCAATTTGTGCCACACTATTTGCGGCGGACTATTAATACATACATGGTTTTTTTTTTTTTTTTTTTTTTTTTTTTTTTCATTCAAGTTACAAAAAAAGGAAAGAAAATGTAGGCGGTCAAAGGGATTTTTTATTTCCTATTTGACATTCGAGATCCGTTCTCCGGGGGATGAAGCGATTTTTTTTTTTTTTTTTTCACAAAGACTTGAATATCGTTGCCTTCCGTAGACATATAGCTTCCAAACGTTATGGAAGTAAGTAATGAAATTAGATTGTACTCTCTCTGTGCCTCGGATTCAAGAGAGTAAATTCGTTAGCCTACTATAAAGAAAGGACATTATAGCAGTGTAAGGAAGGGTTAAATGAAAAACTGTCATGTTTCAGCTACATAAAAAAATCCTTTCTATATAATTCAACAAGAAAAAAAAGAGAGACATGCTATAATTTATAATTTTCTCTCTCGTTTAATTCTATTAGTACCAGTAGAACAGAGAAACTAAAAAATTAAACTTATATAATTTATGTTTCCCAAATTCCGACGTTCTCGTCACTACTAAACTAGGAGAGCAGAACTTTATGGCTCCAGAATGTCGCTTGGATGATACTATGCAAAGTTGCTGAAAATTACCACTCTATAATTATCAACTCTTGCCTACACGCTGCTTCAAGTTAAGAAGTTATTCATAACTATTTATAAACAACCTATTCTCCATGTTTCTAATTTTGTCATTAGAGGGATGGTTTAATCCTTTCATTTACTATTTAACGATTTTTAGTTGTTATTTCTATTTGTTTCGTCGGGTTATTAATATAACCAAGATTTAATTATGTAACTAACTATGAATAATTATAATAAATCAATTCCAATTACAAACTAATAAATATTATTAAAGATTATAATAACAAAAATTTAAAAATAATAGTTCCTCCATTATTAATAAGTATTATAATTAAATAAAAAATTAAAACTTAAGTGAATTGATCACAAAACTTTTAGGTAGACTGTATAAGGATATAGGGGATAACAATACATTTGTTTATAAACAGGATAAATCAATAAAAAAAAACATAAAACAACAAAATTAATAAACATTTGAGGATAAATTAATAATAACAAAAGATGAATTAATATAAAGGTTTAACACCAGATAAAATGAATAAATACGGGATAAATTTGGATAAAGTACAATGACACATGACAATAATAAAGATAGAATATATAAAGATAAAAGTACAAGATGAAGATGCTGGACCAGACAAAATAAAATTAAATCTAAATAAATATTAAATAATTTGAATTATTAATAATAACAATGTCAAGTGATTTGCAGTTATCTACAACAATAAAGCCTCGTCCAGACTGCCAAACCGAACAGAGAAATCAAACCGAGCATTGGTGTCTGCGCATGCCCAGACCTGGCACGCTCAGAGACTAATGCTTGGCTCGTTTCCTCTATTCGGTTTGGCAGTCTGGATGAGGCTTGAATATTATTACGTATTACAATGTGAAAAATGTCAAATATTTGGTTGACATAATATTATTGACAACACTAGACCACTCACCCCTCTCTGAAATATTAGGGTACCAAAAACAAAACTTTCAAGTGTACACAGTAATATCAAATTTTAATTCCTAAAAGTTGAATAAGTTATTGCTTACATTGAATGTTCCTGCCTTACAGTCTATAAGATTAGAGTTGGCACAATCGAAGGCGGGAAACAACAAACGTGCAGGTAGTTTTGGGGTTATAAAAAGGGAAAATCGGTGTTGCCATGTTATATTTTTTTGTGGAACATTTTTTTTCTGAAGTTGCATTCAACATGGGGGACCAATAAAATCGTTTCCCTCAAAATTTTCCCGCCTTTTGATTGTGCCAACTCTAATCTTATAGACTGTAATTATCATCAGTAATGAAGCTACTTTTCTTGTGGAAAAGCTCAAATATATTTCAACATTCTTTATTCTTTTTGTAAAAATCTGGCTCTTATTTCCTGCATTATTTCTAGAACCATTATATGGTTTGAATTATTATATCTTAAAAAAGTTTTATATTAACAAAACAAAATTTTATCAATATAAAAGTTTAATTATATCTTTAGTACATTTTATATAATAATTACACTATTTTTATTTACCACAATATTTTCTTTCGATTCCATCCTTAATAGGATCATTCCTTAATTTGTCCAAAATTGGCTGAGACCTTTATTTTATGTAAGTACTTATACAACTCTTTTAAAATTGTGGTATGAGTTATTATAATGGACGTATACTTTAAGAATTTAGAGTTCAAAATTATATTTCAACATCGGCAATATCCTAAAACAAATAGTTCTAAGTTGTTCGAATCTGTATTAAATGTCCCATTATATGCTTATTCTTTTAGCTAAAAACGTTTAACAAAACTAGTTTTTAACTTGTTTTACTCCAAAAACAAGTTTTTATGTTGTTATACACGAAATAGAATAAGGTAAAATTAAAACTTCATTCTCTCTTATTGTTTGTTTTTATGTTTTTTCCCCCACCGAAGTTTCTGAGGGCCAGAATAGGATTGCTTTAAAAGTTACACCAAAACGAACGAAAAGTTACAATTGAAAATCTGCAATTTTAACTTATTAAGAATTTGAAAGTGGACAACAAAAGTTTTTTTGTTTTAGTTTTTCTCCTGGTAAATACAACTTGTTTTTCGTCTATTCTCATTGTCAAATCCAGAAGGATAATAAAGTGTTGCTTTTTACAGTGTTAAAACTCTTTTTTGACTATGTGTTTTTTAAATTTGTCAAAAAGCCTTATGTTTCTGAACATGACCTTTATTAAAATTTGACTATACATTTATTATCGAGAGATTAATAAATTACAACATTTTGAAACAATAGAATAATTAACTACAAACAGAACATTCAAGTCAATCAGTCATAAATCTATAATGGATCAGCGATAGCTCTTGGCTGTAATTAAGGCAAACTATTATTTGTAGACCTTGTAGTAATGAGGTATCGATTATCAGAAATTTTATTAATTGGGCTCTTATGAGTCAGTGCGCAAACGACTTACTTATATCTCTCTATGCATATAAACTCCAGTACCACTGACTGTCTCATTCCTCTGGACTGCTAGACTTTGACTATTTCTCCTAGACCCTAATTCAGAATATAAGTCTGGGCTTAATTCTTATTAAAATTTCGATGTTTGCTTTATTTTATGACATAAAGATCTTACTGAAAGGGTTTTCCGATCAGCAATTTATATATATTTAAGCCTGGTCACTAAGCTAACTTAATTTCCACTACTTATTTTAAACGCTCAGATATAACTAATTAATATTGATATCTGCCACGAATAAATTTTCTGAATGAAAGGGGAAGGGGAGTAGGGGAAAAAAAAAAAAAAAAAAAAAAAAAAAACCGTGTGGTGTCGCGGGACTCTCGGTTAAAACGAAGTTCCTTACGCTTTTCATTAAATATACATTACAAAATCCCAGTACTTAAAATGGCGGAGTTAGAAAAGAGACAAAATAAAAAGTAACTAACTATTTGTACAAGTGGAGTTAAAAAGGCAAAATTAAAAGAAAAACTTTTTTTATCTTTGAAAAGAGCGTCTTACAATAAATAATGTATTGTAAATTGAGAAAATTTTTTTTTTAATGAGTTTATAGTTAAACCAGATGGTTGTAGAGAAGAAAACTGTCCCATCAGACCCCGTCGGCGTCGGCGCGGCGTATTACTCCAATTAAAATATTATAATATAAAATATAAATCGACAAAACTAAAAACCTCTGCTTGTATCAGGTTGAAATTTTACATGCTTGTTTCAATTGTACTTTAGACTTTGGACAATGTGTTTGAAGTTTATTAAAATCGTTACGTTAGAACGTAAGATATCAATAAAAACGTTTTTTTTTATATTAAACGTTTAGGCCCGCTTTAATAAATTTAGCAATCTTTATCACTTCATAGCAGTGTCGGTGTTCGTTTTACTAAAAATAAAAATATTTAAAAAAGTTGTTTGTCTCAGTAAATAGATGAAGTTAGAATTTTTTCCCGTCCTAAAATACCAATTATAAAATTGAAGCTTACATTTACTCGAACGTGGCGCGGGAACGCTTGGGTGGATAACGTGTTCAACGAACTCGTCCTGGGCATTGGTAAAATAAACATGTGTACCAAATTTCAATTAAGTCGGCCAAATTTTACAAAAGTTATCGTCATCGGTAGAGTTCGTGACGCTTGGTTGCGTGATTTTGGTCGTTTTTTCGGATTCACTCCCGGGCTCCAGAACGTGCCATAAAGAACTTCTTCCAAAAAGGTAAATGAGGCCTTACTGATATCCTGAAGTTAGGAAGTAAATACTTGGTAAAGGGCATCTTTTAATGATTAGGCATGTATATTAATAAAAGATAATTCCAGTTTTAACGTTTCTTTGACGGTAACTGTCGAATTAAAAAATTTCACACTCCGTAGCGAATCACGGGAATCAAGCTAGTTTAGTATATTTATAATTTAATATTATATTGAAACAAATGTTATTAGAGGTTTATGTTTTATTGAGTCTGTGACTCTGACGACTTTTATTTATTAGTTGAAGAATTTGCATTTAAATTAAGAATATTCTGCAGTAAAATTCTTAGAAACTTCTTCAGGTATCATTAATGATTTTGATCCCAGCCAGTTTTAGTTCAATAAGGAAAATTTCAAAAGTTTAAAATTTGGGGATTTGGAAAGGTCTTGTATCAAAAACTGTCGTCAAAAATGAGGATCAATTTTTTCCTCCCATTTCTAGCCTTTTTCAACAGTTTCTGGAGTGGCACAGAGTTGAACTGTAGCTCCCTCAGGCTGCCTTAGGACAGGAATGATTTATATGGGATTTTACTTGTCCTCCGCTACCTATGTTTATCAGTACAACGGCAAAATAAATGACTGCATTCATCGTTAAAGTCATAGATCAAAATTTTACACAAACTAGACCACTGCAAAGAGGTCGAGTATTCTTAATATATATATATTTTTTTTTACCAAACTTTACTTTTGGTTTTATTTTCTCTGTACGGTTTAAAGTACCTAAAGGTTTGGTGACCTTTTTTATTAAGTATTTTGACTTTCTGTCTGAAGTTCATTAATAAAATGTATGCATATATATTTCAATCTATTGCTTATCTAGTACAATTATTTATGTTTCAATGTATTGATGAATTCAATAAAAAAAAAAAATCATTTAATTGAATAAGATAAAGCTATAGCTTCGGTTCGATTCAACTTTAATTTTTATTTAACGGGAAGACCTATTCTTTTTTAATGTTTTCTTCTTTATCTTAATAATTTCTTCATACTCTGTTCTTAAATTAAAATTTCTTTAAAATTTTTAAGAAATGATTCTAAATAATAGGACGAGACGAGAATTCTATTATCATTCAATGCGGTCAAATATAGATTTAGATTATACTAAAATATTTAATTAAATTTATGTGGCAAGATTCCTAATTGATATTGATTATATCCGAGAGTTCTAGAGTTCACGCCAAGAATATTTTATATCTTCTGTAGTAATTTTACTTACGGCTGTTTTAATAATTTAACTTAACATGTGCATAAGCGATAGTAAGAAATATCATATATACTACGCTAACCACTTATTAATGGTTGAGGTGCTATTTAAATAAATAAGTGTATAAGAAGCCTGATAATTTAGGGATGCCATATAATAATTGTACCCATATAAATAGATACATATATGCTAAGGCTATTGGAATATATTATATTTGTATAGGAGACATCAACTAATAGAGTTTGAGAAACATTGGAATAAATCATAAGTTGAATTGGAGATTCGGTATTTTCTATAAGCCACAAATAATTGGATCCTATTTACTTTAATAAGGCTTGTTTTTATTTTCATTTTTTTTATTTTTTTTTTTAATATTATTCTTAGTTTGTTTTTAATTTCCTTTAGTTCTCCTATTTCACATTTGAAATTTAATTGAAATCACTTACTCAAGGTTAATAGTACAGTAAAATTAGGCTAAAACCCAAACATCCAAAAAAAAAAGTTCTACCCAACGCCAAATTGTTCTATGCCCTCCTCGTAGTAAGTGATAAAAAGTTGCACGACTTGCAGCGTCGGGTTTGGCCGGGAGGGGGGAGGAAAGGGGGGTAAAAAGGTATTTTTAATCGTTTTTCGCAAATATCTCGAAAACTATGAGGTTTAGCGCTAACTTTGTTATATACAAAATTAATCTACTTAAAATTTTGAACAGAAATGGCATTTTTGTGTTAAAGTTAACGATTACGGAGTTATGAAGCTGTAAAAATAGCACTATTTTCCATTTTCCTTGAAACGTTTTGGAAAGATTTTTTTTATTATAGTTAGGGTGGTGAGCCTAAATTTGCAACTTCGAAATGACTGTTCGAAAATTGGCAGTTTTTCCAAAAAAAAAAAAGAATTTTAAATATTGCTCTTGTTTCGGGCCCAATATCGGCATAAAACCGCTCACTTACGAGAAAAGCCATAAGAAACGAAGTTTTAGTAAATTTATTTGGCTTTCAGACAAGCACAAAATGAAACCTGTAGACGAAATAGTTCTCCTGTATCGTAAAAAATCCAAATCGTAAAAAAAACAAAAAAATCTAAATTTTATGTTTTAAAAAATTAGCCTAAACAACTTCCAAAAACAATTTTCGGGCATTTGATGGAAGAAAAATGTGTGGAATCATGTTTTTTCCACCTTAAAAGTGTAATTAAAACCATGTACTTTCATTTAAAAGTTCCAAGCAAAATAGAAAAATGTGATATGTTTACCCTTCATAACTCCGTAACCCTTAACTTTAGCACAAAAATGCATAAGTCTATTTCTGTTCCAAATTTTAAATAGATTAATTTTGTATATAACAAAGTTAGCGCCAAACCTCATAGTTTTCGAGATATTAGCGAAAAACGATTAAACATACCTTTTTCCCCCCTTTCCTCCCCCCTCCCGGCCAAACCCGACGCGGCAAGTCGTGCAACTTTTTATCACTTACTACGAGGAGGGCATAGAACAATTTGGCGTGGGGTTGAATTTTTTTTTTTGGATGTTTGGGTTTGGACAATTTTTGAGCTAATTTTACTGTACTATAATATGAAAAAAAAATGAAAAGACTGCAGTAATTTTTGTTATGCATTATTTTGCCATACATTCATTTAGAAGGGGGGGGGGGTAAATTTCGAATATTTGCAAATTATCTTATCAAAGAGAAGGGGGTATAGAAATAGGTGGGAGGGATAGAATCTAGATATTCTCGCATAATAAAATAATTTATCGCCCACAACTTGTAAACATTCCTATCCTGAGCGGCCGGTAAAGTTCCTTTTTACAGCTCTTGGGCCTGTAAAAATTCATGCTAAAAAATTCATGCTAAAAAAAAGATAAAAAATTATCTTTACACGGCTGCTAGTTCGAGAAGAGGCCGCTTCCTAGCCGCAGCGTGCAGGAAGCGCCAGTTTTTCTCAGCGTCAGCTGTTCAATTGGTAACAATCAATATTTTTATAACTGCGGTTTGGTTTGGTATTGATGTCCTTAATACACATTTATTGTTTTGAAGATTACGGCAAAATAGTTTGCATGTTTAGTAATAAGTTTACACGTGGTGGGCGATAAAATAGTGTACGGTGCGTACACTATTTTGTGGTGCACAAGCAGTAAGCGACATGACAGGCTTCGGGCGTAATAACACACTCGTGCTTTCAAACTTTTTAACAATATTTTTCTCTACTCATGCGTACTGACACTGGGAATATACCGTAATTCTGTTATAAAGATCAAAAATAATTTTACACAAGTTGAAACATCGACAAATCTTTTTCTACGACAATTACTGATCATTTTTCACTACCACCTGTAATTTCTGGAAACAGAACTACAAGGTATTACGTACATAAACAATAATTTAATTGTTTCTACATGTAGATAATAAAATGTCACAAAAATACACTTTTATTTATTATTACTATATGTATACTTCCCGTACATTCATTCGTTTACAAACGTTGGGATGAACGGGGTTTTACTGCAATATATTTTATCTACGACTTGCACTGTAATTAGACTTTACATTGCTAATAGCAGGGAGGGAAGTGTTACTTCCCTCCCTTGGGAGTAAAAAAACAGTCATGCCAACTTAATAGTTATTTACGCACCAAGGGAGGAAACAAAGTCATTACTCCCTGAGCGTTATTGTTGGTTCCTGAGGCGAAGCCGAGGGAACCATACTGTCTAAATCCCGAGGCGAAGCCGAGGGAGTTATTTAGTTGGTTCCTGAGGCGCAGCCGAGGGAACCATGAAGTTTAATCCCGAGGCATAGCCGAGGGAGTTAATTATAGCGAGGGTGCTATGACTTTTTGCTCCCGTGGTCCGTACAAGATTTTTCCTCCAGAAGGGTGGAAAACAACACAAACAAACCTAAGATTTCGATTTATCAATTTATTTAGGTATTAAAAACTAAGTTTACAAATGTTTATACCTTTAATTTGTTTAACGACTTTTAAAAACAAAACAAAAAAAAAGTTTTATAACATCTTATTGTAGAAAAAAATAATGTAAATTAAATGTGCAATTCATCAATTCCAACTATGTTTTCTTTGATTTCTATAATAACTTAAAGTTATTATAGAAATCAAAGAAAACATAAAAAATTTTCCTCGGGCCCCTAAAAGCGCGGGGCCCGGGGCGGTTGCCCCTGCCTAAGGGCGGCCCTGATAACTTTCAATAACTATGTAATTATAATAATAACTCTATAACTCAAATGTTTAATAATACACAAAATGTACTACAAAATGACTAACTGAATAATATTTAATTTATTTGTGTTTATCTCTAAAATACGAGAAATCAAAAACAATAATATAACCTGATGGGATGTAACCTACCTCTTTTCTACAAGGACTCTTTTCTATAAGTTTTGTTTAAACTCAGTTATGAAGTCATACGACATTTTAAAATGACGATAAAAATTAAAGTATCACGGCAATCAAAAGTACGTGTCATTTAAACTCTGTAATATTTAATAAAAAAGCTTTTAACCTGTCGAGTCATTGAGTTAAAAAAAAATGCTATTAGTTACGAAACAGGCAACACTGATTTTTTTAAGAATAATAAGTTGGCTCTACTGTTACTTTCCACCACGATTTTTACTTTCCGCCACGATTTCTACTTTCCGCCACGATTTTCACAACTAGGCTGTAATGGGATCCTTTCCTCCCTATAAACTAGGGTGGAAAGTTAATGTTTCCTCCCTTCTGGAGGAAAAATATATTTTTCTATGACTTGCACTGTAAGTAGACTTTACATTGCTAATAACAGGGAGGGAAGTGTTACTTCCCTCCCTTGGGAGTAAAAAAACAGTCATACCAACTTAAAAGGTATTTTTTAGGTAAATTTTAAGTATTATGTTGTTTTTTTAGCTGTTTTGTTTACTTTTTTTCGGGAAGGTTACTTTAGGTTATCATACAAAGTCTTTAAATTAAAAACAAACTAAACGTAATTAAATTAAAAACGTATATATTTAGTATAAGAATTGTTATTTTAATAAATCAAGTAACTAAATATCAGTTTAAGGTGTTTAAATTGCGTGAATTTGTAGGTAAAACTTTTATATTTACAAACTTAATAGCTATTACCCATGGTGCACTAGTCGTAGATAAAATTTAATACGCAACATGGATCGAAGTATTTCTACTCTCGGGATTATCTCTCTCGGCAAGCCTCGAGAGCTAATACTACAGTTATCTCCCTCGGCAAGCCTCGGGAGCTAACTCATTTATCTCCCTCGGCCTTACGGCCTCGGGAGCTAATGAAGTTTTCTCCTTCGGCGTTGCCTCAGGAGAAAACTTAACCTCGAGCCGGAAAACATACTTCTCTCCCTTGTTGCGTAAATAAATATTTACTAATTTGAATTTTTTATGAGTTCGTCAGGAGTTGTAGGGAGGCTACCTATGCACACTTGTTTTTTTTATAACTTTTTATGTTTTTCTTGTTTGGAAAAGTTTCAATATTCTCCTAAATTTCGTTTATAGACAACGGGTGCAACTAACAGGTAGATTAGATTTTGAAAAGTTTTATGAAGATAATTTTTTTTTCTTTCTACTTTTTTTTTAAAAAAAAAAAAAACCTTTCTTCTAGGAATTCAGTGTTTTAGAAGTTCTAATCAAACTTTTTGTCAAAACTAAGAATTTTAGTATTGTATGTCATCAATTGCGGCAGGATCGGGATTTTAAGATTAGGCTTTAAAATTAACAATAAATTGAGCAAGTACAAATAGGACGACAACAAATAATCCATAAGACCAGAATAAGCGGCCTATTATGCCAGAGTATAGTTCATTAGGTTAAATTACTATTTGGAAAGCGGTTTTTATGTATTTTATCGCCCACCACTTGTAAACATTTCTATCCTGAACGTAAAGTTCCATATTACAGCCCTGGGGCCGGTAATAATGCATACTTTATCATTACAGGGCCGCCAGTAGTTCTCAGCGTCAGCTGTTCAATTTGTAAACAATCAATATTTTTATAACTGCGGTTTGTTTTGGTAATGATTTAACCTTATTATGCATTTATTGTTTTTGAAGATTACGGTAAAATAGTTTTTTGTAGTTAGTTTACATATGGTGGGCGATAAAATAGTGTACGCACCACGAGCAGTAAGTGCTATGACAGGCCTCGGGCGTTAAACGCACTCGTGCTTTCAAACTTCGCCCTCAGCCTGTAATAACGCCCTTACTGCTCTAGCTACGTAAATAGCTATTACTATTACAGGGCTACTATTTATTATATATAATATGCTTAAGGTTTCTTGGTTGAGGAAAAATGGCTTTAGGAGGACCACACTCGAAGGACATGAGTGTGGTCCTTTAGTCTATTTGTCTCGACAACCTGAGGTATAGGTGTTCCACTAAGGTTATCTCTGGTAACCTGATTCCTAACTTTATCTCTTCTGGTTTTTCCAGCTATAAACCTCGATATCATTTCCTGAGCTTGCACTCTCATTTTTAATTTGCTTGTAAGTACCGAGGATTTTTTAATTCGGCAACAGATGTCTAAGTTTTGTTCCCATCTTTTCTAATTTTCACTCCTACTTATTGAAATTGACTACATTCAGCTTCAAGTGTTCTCGCTTTATGGTTATCCAATTTCTTCGGGCCTCACAAGATATTACCAACATTCAAAAGAAGCATGTAAGTAAACATAACTTTAACTGAATCAACAAAAACTAAATCCCAAAGCTATATATATAGATCAGCCACTCTATTTTAATAAATCCATTTTATATTTCACAAAATACTTTTTCAATTCAATCATGTTTCAAACATAAAAATGTTATTTCTTGATTTATAAATAAAAAGCTTCGTCTCCATATTTGTTTTATATTAAAATTTAAATCTTCAAGTTTATTATACGCATGGTTTTAAGGCACTACTGTGACCTCGATACTCGTTGTATCAATATTGTCTGTGAGTACCCACCTAAAGTAAATATTGTTTAAACCAGTATAAGGATTTTTAGCAAGAAGCGCACATTTATTTAACATTTTTATTATATAGTTTCTTCCTGGCCTTTACCTTTTTCACATTTTATTCCTAGGAGGAAAAAATCACATGAAAAACATCCCCTTAAATTTTACGTCTGTTATTCACAGCGTAATACAGTCTTGGGCTTTGCTTGTTTGCACAGTCTCTCTCTCTCTCTCTCTCTCTCTCTCTCTCTCTCTCTCTCTCTCTCTCTCTCTCTCTCTCTCTCTCTCTCTCTCTCTNTATAATTATATATAATAAGTATGTGTGTGTGTATACACAGGTACAATAGATATTCGAGCAGAATAAACCCTTGGAATTCCTTATCCACCACTTGTTTATTCCACTGGATTCAGATAATAACGATATGAAATTCCTGCATCAACTAAGCATTACGGTTACCATATTATAATAACAGCCTGGGATTATGTTAGCTATGTTATTGCTCTACTCATATCAACGAACCCAAAGGGATAAAGAAAATTGAATTATGCTAAACATGTTTACCCTTGTGGAGGTAAAAGAAAAAGGCTACTTAGTTATGTAATAACTAGGCAATATTCAATGGCCTGGTTTTATATTTCTAAAAAAGAATTTATTATACACTAACACACACATTTCACTTATATATATCATATATTGCAAGCAGAACCATCTATTGAATAACAAATAAATAAATTAATTTAAGATAAAGTTTATTAAATTCTCACTTTCACAAACTAAAGAAGGATCAAGTTGATAACAATTGATTGCAAGCAAAAACGATACTGCACCATCTAGTGGACGAAATTAATATAAATGTATGAAATTCGTATACTGGAAGAATTCCCGAGATTCACTACGAATTATGTTAGTTTTAATGTATTTTTAATTAGATGGGTTTACAAATTGCTGTCAGGAAGCGTTAAAGTTATTTTACTTAGTGAGAATATCTAAATGCCAGAGTTTCCTAAATCCCTACAAATCCCTAAATTCTTAAATAGCGGAATTCGTTTCCTTAATCCTTTCCTAAATGCTTCATTTTTATACCCTCTTTCTCTTGGGATTTTAATGACTAGTAATGATTAGTAATGACTATTGGGAAATCAGTTTTTAAAAAGTTTTTAAAATCAGTTTTTAAAAAGAAATCAGTTTTAAATATACATGTTCAGAGGAATTATACTCTGAAGCAAAATCAAGAAATTATGTTTAGCTTTAAATTTTTATCTTGAAATAAATCGAATACTTAGTCCATTTACATACGAATCTAAACTTATAAGTATTTTTTCCCGGGAAAAATCTAGGGAGAAAATAGAGTGAATGAGTTCATTTCCCCGTCGGGAAGAAGTTATTTTTGTGATAAATTTTGATAAAATATTCTATAAAAATTAGAAATAGAAAACACTGGACCAAGTATAAGTTTATGAGTATGCGTATTCTAGTAAGTTTATTACCGCAGTATATCGGACAATTTTTTTTTTGCTTTTTCTCTAGACCTGCTAATTGGTTTTGAGAATCTATAGGGAGATATTTTTTAATTTAATTGTTTTTTGGCCTTTTTGTCCTTGGGTCATTCTCTAGCTGACTGACTAGAAGGTCACTACATTTAAATTTTGTAATTCAGTGAAAATTATTTTTGGATCTTAATGAATCGTCTTATTCTCGTCATAAACTCTGCATTTAGACAATGTTTATTACACTTAAAAGTAGTTTGTATAATTTATTTCCCGTTTATTTCTATAATTTTTAATTTTCTTTTTATTTCACTGCCCATATATTTTTTTAGTACTTTATGACCCCTTTTGTTTAATTACCTAATTTTATAGAGATCGTTCTCGTTAACGGTGTTTTATTTTAGTTACGTTTAAGATATTTTTGAAAGTGATGATTGCTCTTGTAAATTCATAAACAGCAAGAACTGTTTTTGCCCCACAATTACAGAAGGAAAGAATATTGTTTCAGGGAAAAGGCCAGTAACTGCAGATCCACCATTTTAATTGATTTCAATGTAAATGTATCAATAAAGGAAACGTTTCTCTGAAATGTTTAATAATACCACTCTCTGTTATTATAAGCTAGAAGTTTCCTGTTCAGGAAAAATATAAATTAATAATTAAATGTATGAAAAGATAAACTTTCCATGCACACTTTTTTTCTAATACTTAATGTAAACAAAAATAATTTTTTTCCGGCTTGGAACTCTTGCCTATACAATTTTTGTTTAATTTTTCTCTGAAAATAGACTTTTCCCATGAAAACGATATTGGACTTCCATAAATGGACTACATTTTAAAAATGTCTGTCTTTATAAATATTATAACAAATATCAATTAAAAGTTCATATGGCATAGATAATAATAAATTAGGGAGTCCAGCGTGATCGAGGGGCTCTAGGCGCTCACAATAGCTGTCAGTCGAGGCGACTCGAGGTCGTGGCGGTCGTGGGTTCGATGCAATTGTATCTATGAATCGCGGACGGAGCAGGGCGAGGGACATAACCTTTGGGGCACACTGCCCCCACTCTTTGATCTGGTCCGATCCGTGTCATGATAATGTAATTTGTATCTATGTTTCGAGGACGGAGCAGGGCAAGGGACACCCCCTATGAATTTGTCGTACAGATTTTTTTTTTTTTTTTTTTTTATTCTTAAATTGTTTTTAATGTTTTATGTTTCATCCCTTTTAAAATAAAATATTACGTTTTAGTTCATTGAAATCTGATGTTTTTATTTTCTTGTATAGACTACCCATACCCGCACGGTGTTATGCGTAACTAAGCGAACTTGTTCACCTATAGTATAGACGGGTCGTTAGGTTTTTTTTTTTTTTTTTTTAAGAAAGGTTGATTTTATTGAGTAATATTTAAAATTTGTCTCTCATGTGACTCAATATCGGGGTTTTCCTTCACCTTTTACCGCCACTGATGATGGCCGGGAGGCTGAAAACTAGTTTATTTGAAATAAACATTAATTTTGTAGGCTTCCCGTTTTAGCGAATTTCCATTGGAAAAAATTCGCTAATGGAGCCACTGGCATGGCGGGAGTTGGACCCGGGACAGCGGCCAAAATACGTTTCAAGGGTCCCTGATCACGAAAAATTTTTACAAAACTTTATATGTATATATACAGTGTGTCCCAAGATAAAGTACCCGAGAGGAAAAATTTTCTTATTTTTGAGATTTCGAAAAAAAATTAAATAAATTAATATTTAATATTTATACTTTTTTTTGCAATTCTGAACCACTTTTATAAATAATAT
>KZ653348.1:27458-37829 GCA_001010745.2 Gerris buenoi
CGTTTCTAACCTTATCCCCGCAGTATTTTATTATTCTATTGATATCAACTTCATTTGCGCTCTTAATCTTAGAATTTATTTTTCTTCCCTAATTTATGTAATTGTAATATTCTTTATAATTAAAAATAATTTATAATTAATTAAAAAGTACTAGAATAAGATCGATATTAAAAATTACTAAATTTAAAATTTAGTTCGCATTATCTCGACCTAGCAATATCGAAGGATAAAGATTAAAGAAAATCATGTTTATCTTTTTGCAATCTGATTAGATTGCCAAGCTGTCAGCATCAGCATGCTGTATAAAATATTAATAGAATCGATTTAAAAACAGTGAAAAAATAACTCAATTTTTAATATTATGATGTTATACTCTCTTTGTGCTCTATGAACATGCTTTAGTAATCTAGCAAGCTGGGATATATCAAGAAATTCCGTAAAAGAAATCAATGGTTATATGACAAGAGGAATCTGTTATGCTTTAGAGAAGTGTTTTCAGGAGGAATGAGCTCAAATGATGGAGAGAAATGTTTGCTTGTGTTCTGATTTATTTACCTTGCCAATCTTATTTATCGTGTAGAAATAGAACTCGGCAGTGTATTCTTTTGAGTATTTCTTTGATTCTTGTAGATACAATCTTTTGTCATGTTGTGGAACTTACAAAAAAATCTACGTATTGTCCTTTAAATGTAAACTATTTACACAAGGTCCCCCCTTCCCCTTTGCATTTATTAATAAATAATTATATGAAATATTTCTCTTTAAGCGTGAAAATAAAATTATTATAAAAATATATATTTCAAATTAAGTTTTTATTTAGAAACGTTTACAATTTGAAATTTAATATTAACTACATTTACTGGATGGTAAGAAGGTAATACCCTGTCAATTTTTTATGCACGAGACTTAAATTATAATTATCAAGAGATCCGTAAAACAACTTATTTTGTCAACTTATTTCTACTTTTTAACTAGTTTCTACTTTTTTTATAAAAATTGTACTAAGTACGCGTAGAATAATTCACTTTTTAATATGAGACAGTATACATTACTCGTAATAAAATTTAAACTTATATTTTGATTTTTAAATTAATTACATCATCATATTTTGACTCTAAATTCAACATTTTCTCTAGAAAGAATAGAAATGTGTTTAATTCATCACATCAGGGAGAAATTTAGGTCTCGTCATGTTTGCGAGACATACCGACGAAATACCGCATCTTTTAATCTAATCTGATTTTGAAGAAATTTGATTATATGGTCCAAGTTAGCTCGCAGATGCTCCCTCGTAAATGTTAATCTTTTGCGCAAACTGCTTTTCATGCGGATGTGCAGTCTATTATTATTAACAATCCTACTTTGAAACACAGGGCAGCATGAAATAAAATATGTGGCACAGTTTTCCACTCTTAGCACAGATTTGTGGGGGCAGTCTGACGAAGGCAGAGGCCGTGTCATGTTTAACTCCCCCCCCCCATGTCAGATTAAAGATTAGTGTAGGGAATGCCTCGTGAGGCCCAGTTCTACTCTAGTTCACAAATCGCGCGCTCTGGCATATTTCTTCGTTTCAAAAAGTGTCCTGCCATGCTTCACCTACGTTTCATTGACGCCCGGCCACGCCGGGATATGTAGAGGAAGAAAATTAATTTATATCAAAGCATTTAAGTGTTAAACCAAATTAATTAGTTGGCACTATTTTACTTTGTTACCCATCCCATTCCTTTTACAATTTGAATGAATTGGGTTGGTAAATTATCAAGGGTAAATTTATGATATATACTTTTAGACTTGGACTTTTTTACTTTTGGACTTTTGTCTTTCTGTTTTTTTATTAATATGAACTATTTGGCACCCTCTCTTTGCCAATGGCCCATGCCTTCCTGTAATTGAAATAGTCTGCCCTCTAAAAATTGTGCTCCTATTCCAAATTATTTTGAAGCAGGCAAAACATTATTATTATTATCGTGCAGTTGGTAAAACTCTCGTTTAAGAAAAGTATGCATTGTTCCTGAGCCGTACTAATCCGCGGATGAAGGATCTTTCTCTAAGTTGCCGCTGGTCTTGAAGCGCGTTTGAAACTGGCTTTGAAAATATTCCAGAGGCCGCCTAGGTTGAGTCTTAGGTGGTTTCTGGTTTCTAAAGAAAAGTAACATATTTTTAATTAATCATCTTTCATGGGTCAAAAGTCAGCTGGAAGAGTGAGCCCTTTCATCTGGGGAATAGTCAGAATTTCTACAATCTTCAATAATAAACTCTCTCTGACATTTCTGAAGCTTTAATTACCATTACAGATTAAATACAGATACAACTTTCGTCTTGAAGAGGGCGGTGAAACTTGAATGCGCCGGAGCAGAGCTTCACGTGTCAAAATTTTAACTATTTTCCCTGGAATAAAACTTTTTTTTTTTTTTTATTTGAAGGAAGTCATTAGGTGGTCATTCTAATCCCAGTACCCTCAAGAATTATTCTTCCTGTAATGTTAAAAAATTTTCTTTTGAAACTTGTGTATCATAGTGATTATCAAAGTACAATTTATCTATGAATCATCATTAAATCATCCAGAACTGCTTCCGACCAAGTACAACAACATCTCTGAATTCTTAAACATGGCTAAAAAAAGGAGAATTTAGATTAACAAGAATAAAAGTATCAAGTATAACATTCTGCGTATAACAACATGAACTGCGAACCTGTATTCCTAAACCAAACTATTCCTCACTCCAATACTGTCTGCTTCCTCGGGTTACACCTGGATCGGCGTCTAACATGTACAGTACAAATCTCACAAAACTCAAACGAAAAGACTTCAAAGACGTTTTGAACTTTTATACAGACTCCTGCACAATACATCTAAACACAATATGCATAACAAATTACTCATTTATAACACTGTAATTTAGCCGATATGGCCATGCGGAACTTTGGGGTAGCACCAAGCGTTCCAAATTCTATCCTATCCAAACCATACAATCTAAAATCCTAAAAAGAATAACCAACGCTCTTATCTACGTTTCTAACCTTATCCGCCACAAAGACCTTAAAACCCCATTTATTTGTGACCATTAGCCTCCTCACAATATAAAATTGGATTATGACTCCATAACCCAATCATTTAGTCCCAAACCTATCCCCTCCAACCATTCCACAAAATCCTCATCGACGCCTAAAGAGGCAGTGGCCGGTGACTTATTTAACAATTAATATGTAATTAAAAAAAAAAAAAAAAAAATCAAGTTTTTAAATATTATGAGTACTATAGATGGATAATTTCTCATCCCATGTCACATCACAAGTCACTGTACATATCTGTATTGCTTATAAAATGTACTTATGTAGTTACAATAATCTAATAAACGAAAAAAAAAAAAAATACTCTTCAGCATGTCATTTTAACATGACCTGCAGAGTAATTTAATTATTTTAGTTCTTCTTTGGCTTATTTTCTATGCATAAATTAATGTCGTAATATATTCAATTATATTTTCTGATTTATTTACTTTACGGTCGAATTAACTGTTCATTTTTTATGCTGGAATAATTTTCAAAAAGTTATAACAGAATTTAAACAGTAATTTTATCATAAAAAAGTTTTTAATTATTCAAAGAGCTTTAAGGTTTAATTCCTTTATTCAACGTAATAAAAACGAATATATACCGGATAATCGGATTTATTTCATACTCTAGTTATCATATGCACAGACCATTGCTTAAACACACTATGCAATTTGATTCCGGAAGGCTTGCTTTCAAGCTTCATCAATTTCCCTCAATACCAACCTTTTATAGCCCTAAAATAAAAAAAAAAATTGAACGTAGTACAAAAGCCTATTATGTTATGTCCTTTAAGCAATCCAAAGTCTCCAACATATGTGTTTGTGGAGGGTCACTAGTTAAACAACTTTTATTTTAAAATATTGATAGTCAGTTTCATTGTGCTTTTTAAATTTATTTACTATAATTTTAGTTTTTAGGTAACGAAAGTGTCATATGTAAACAGTACCTAATGAGGCTAACCATTGTTGTTTTGTACTTTTTTAGGGCTACGCATTATAACATAGCCTACAGTGGCACTCAAAAGCATATAAAGTTGATTTTATGATTTTTTAAATCTCACATTGCGTTTCAAGTTGGGGGGATGAAGTTCCTTATGGAACGTTCTGGAACCCGGGAGTGAATCCGAAAAAAACGACCAAATTCACCGTCACAAAATGACCGTCAAAAAATCACTATTACGCAAAAAGCGTCACGAAATCTACCGATGACGATAACTTGAGTAAAAGATTACCGCGTTAGTTGAAATTCGGTACTAATAGCTAGTATTAAATTCGGTAATGCCCAGGCTGAGTTCGTTTCTCAACGTTATCCGCCCAAGCGTTTGCGCGCAACGCTCGCGTAAACGTAGGCTTCAAATTTAAAATTGAAATTTTAGGACAAGAAAAAATTCTAGCTTCATCTATTTAATGAGACAAACAACTTTTTTTAATAAATTTTTTTCAATAATCCAAATTACAATTATCAATAACTACGGGAGACATACAGAGAAAAATACTATATTGATAATTGTAATTTGGATTATTTAAAATTTAATCTTTCCGTAGTAATAAAACTACCAAAAATTTAATAATTGAATACATTTTTTTAGTAAAACAAACACCGATTCTGCTATGATGTGATAAATATCGCTAAATTTATAAAAGCGTACCTAAACAAATAAAATAAAGACGTTTTTACCGATATCTTATGTTCTAACGTATCGATTTAAATTAAACTTTGTATACATGACCTATAGTACAATTGAAACAGGCATGTAAAATTTCAACCTGATACAAGCTGAAGTTTTTGTGATTTAAGATTTTTTATTAAAATGTTTAATTGAAGTAATATGCCGACGGAGTCTGAGAGGACAGTTCTTGTTCGTCTCTACATTCATCTGCTTTAACTATAAATTCTTCATTAACTTTTTTCTCAATATACAATACTTACATTATTTATTGAAAGACGCTCGCTTCAAAGATAATAATAAGCTTTCAATTTAATTTTGCTTTAACTCAGCTAGTACAAATAATTAGTTACTTTTAATGTTGTCTCTTTTCTAACTCCACAATGTATAATTAGTTAGTACCGTATACTAATTTTGGAACTGCAAATTATAATAAAAAATTGATTTTATAATTTATATTTAATGAAAAACGTAAGGAACTTAGTTACTATCGGGTGTCCCGCGACACCACACGTATTTTCTTCGAAATCAGGCTAGTTGTTAAGGTTTCAAGGGTATACAGACGACAAACAGACTTTTTTTATGAACCACATGATTAGATTCAAAATCTAATTCACTCATAATCACAAGACTCTTTCTGTATTTAACGAATAAGAGAATGAAAATATTTATTTATGCATTGTAAAATTTGTATACATATACATACCAGTTTATAAACGAACTATTAACATAGCTAGGCTATTATTAAGATTGGTGTATTTGAAGTAAAATTCTAAAAAAAAATCTTCGCCTATAAAACACATCTCGTTATAACATTCCCTACTTGTTCGTAAATGAATATAATATCTTAATTTTAAAAATATTTCTTGGCGGAATAATTAAAAATTCTTTTTAGCTTCATATTTAAGGGGGGGGGGGGGACAGACTAGTTAAAAAACACCTCAAGTAAATTAGACTATATTTTTTTAGGGTATGTTAACTATAGTTTTATTAATATCATTCTCAAATATGTGAACTTTTAACTAAGAAAGGTTAATCGATGATTTTAATTTTGTTAATCTCCTTGAGATTTTACTTTACTGATAAATAAGAATAAAACGGCAATAAACTGCAAATAAATCTACAGAAGGTGCCAGAATTATTCTTTCAAAATTCTTGGCCCTTCGCCCTAGCTCATTCCGCCACTCTTATACTATTTTAAGTAAAGACAAGCACCCTACCTAAAGTAGAAAGAAAATTTCAAGCTTATTATAATCTTCTTAGTTAAATTAAAAAGGAATTTAATCTAAATTAGGGCAGATGTAACCTTGAATGGTAAAAAAGTTTTTTCTTTTTTTTCTTTTTACTTTAAATTATAAATATTTATGTGAACTTATTTTTAGCTTTTTAGGAAAATATCGTGGGCTTAGTGGGGAAACTCATTAAGTCAAAAAATAACAATTTTGGCAATGTCGATATTTAGCTTTTTTTCTTACTATCTCTTTTTTAAATTTACAACAAAAAGTAGTTATAATCTTAAATACGTTTTGATTTTTTTTTACATGATAGGTAAACTAATATAAATTTTAGAATTGTTTTTAAAACTAACAATTTAAAAGAGCAAAATTAATTAAATGTTTTAATAAAATGTATTACTGTCTAATTATTGACTTAGTGAGTTTTTTTAAAAAAAAGTAAATGAGCCACCAACGACTTAATCTTCTACTTTACATCTACTCAAGAACGAATTCTTGTGAACTTCTTGAGCTGATGACAATAATAGTTACTAAAAGGCGTAGATTATTATTATATTCGTGTTATTTAATGCTTTTTTGCGGACAACATTGAAACACCCAATTCCAAAAAAATTAAGTAATAATCAGTTGTGTATCTAATAATATTGGCTTCTTCTTAATTGTATTGCGAAGCTTTAATTTTAAGACAGTTAATTTTATCCCCTAAAGTATTTACTGATTTATTTTTAATGATTTTACTAGCTAAATCCTTTTCAGTTCTTCGGCAGTGTAAGGTATTGATTTTTTTGCTGCGATTATGTTTTGACAGCATAGTTCTAAATAATGTCAACCAGTCGTGAACAGCATACTCAGGGATTTTTTTGCGCTTTCAATTGAACTATGAACAGAATCTAATTCCATGTAAGAATGTCCACTCTCCATGAAATTGTGCTGCATTTTCTTTATGTTTGTGGTCCGTACTACATGTATAGCATTATCAGAACAAAAAGAACACTTTTTAAACACCGTGTTTTATGTCCATAAAAAGAACTAATATTATAATCCAAACAAGTAAGGAACACTTCACGTAAGTACGCGAGGCGAAATCACCGGTTTCTGTACAATTAAGGTTAATTATTAAGTGCAATAGTTGCATATTCTTTTTCTACACTTCAAGACCTTTAAATTGATGTATAGCATGCCATGGTAACTAAAAACNAAAAAACTATTTAGGTAGCTTGTACGTATTTCACGCTGCAGACCCTCAAAAACCCTAGTTTGTCACCTACAGTATATATACACTGGCAGCTTTTGTGAAATTTTGACTTTTTGACTTGGCGGGGCGGAACGCTGCTGCGTTCCTAAATATATACACTGGCAGCTTTTGTGAAATTTTGACTTTTTGACTTGGCGGGTCGGAACGCTGCTGCGTTCCTAAATAACAGGCTATGACTTTTATATTCAAGATTTGTAGAGGCTAAATCCTCTTAGTTATCGAATCATGACTAAAAATATCGGAAATCTTAACTGTTATAATAGCTAAACATAAAAGTCATAAAAAACAGGAAGTACCATTCATTTTTGAAATCGTTATATCTTGAGAACCATTTGGTCTAAAACCTTGAAATTAGGTAATAAGCCACTCACATGTTCAAATACAGGATATATTGAGCTTAAGGAGGGTAAATTAAAGGGGGATCGAATAGAAAAAAACAAAATCTACTCCTAAGAAATGGAAAAGGAAAAGGAAAAAAGGGGTGAGTACGCTTAATTTTAGAAAAGAGAGGTACTGAAAAATGTATGTATCTGTATATAACTGGAATCATTTTTGGAGAGTTGAGCAGCAGGCGAACAAACGATCACAAAAACACGTTTGTATACAGTTATGGCGGTGGCCACAAATTCTTCCCGAATGCACAAGAAGCAACCGTCCAGATGATCCACGTAAAAACGAAATTCGCCTCGTAGGGATTTAAAAATTTTGGTGGTGGGAAAGGGATAGTTAAGTTCTGCTTAAAATCCTTCTGAATAATTTTATGACTTATTCCTAATGAGTTTGATTGTAGGTATGGGAAAGAGAATAAGCAAGACTGCTCAAACTCCTGAAATTATGATAACTCATTAACGTTTCAAAGCACGGATATACAGTTATGTTGTGTTCATAAAAAAATCGTTAAGAAAGATAGAATCTAATAAAATTATATGTTTTAAATTAACTAACTGAAAATTGGTTCTAAAAAACAAAACAATATTACAAATATTTTATACTAGTGTATGAATAATTATTCGAGTCCAATCACGTCCCAGTTCTGGGAAGGGGTCTCCACCACTCTTCTCTTTTATTAATAAAGGAATTCTCGTTGGTAAATTGCACCACATACGGTAGAAAAAAAAGTTTGTAATTTGTGAAGCTCATACCTTCCTCGTGTCTTTTATTGGACGAATAGTCACATAAAATTTTAATTTATTTCTATTCCCAGTCGGATCTCTCTTATTTTCATTCAATTTCAAACGTACATAGATGTTAATAATTAATATGAAACCATAACATGTGGGCCATTTTCAATCAACCATCCAAATTTCTTCAAAATCAGATAAGACTTTATCTGAAAAAAAAATTGAAAAAAGTATGTTTATAAAAACAAGTTTGTGCACTTGCTGAAGAAAATATGGACACAAAGGATTGAAATTATTATGGGAAAACCAATTGCTTAATTATGACCTACCATCAATGTTTAATTAAAGTAAAAAAGTATTTTTTTTTTTTTTAAAGATAGTTGGCCGATAGACCATAAAGGCAAAAAACAAAAACAAATTTTCTTGTTGTCTAAATCTGATTTCTATCCTAGAAATATTTGAAATCGGAGACAAAAAAAAATTCTTCAGATTGTTCAATTCCGTTACCTTCGGTAAGTAAAGCAAAATAAAATACACTGCNTTTTTTACTTTGTACAGAAACCTAAAAAGGAAGCCGTAAAACATGTGATAGCAAATATCAAACAACTAATAATGAAGAAGGTTTGTTAATAATAAGTCAGTTCAATGAAGCAAAAATCTAATAGAAGATCTCACTAAGTCAACTTAATGAGTTTTTACCAAACATTTTAATAGACATTATGACTTGGTGAGAAAATGTTTTATTTTTTTAAAAAATTAGGATTATTATTTTGATACAGGGAGTTCTTCCACAAGAAAGTAGACATACAAATATTCAATTCTCTAAACAAAACTCTTTTGGGGGAAAAAAATGACAATGAGTTTTTCTACCAAGCCCACAATATAATTCTTTTCTTTGTTAAAACTTAACGCTTTTGTTGCTTTAACCGATATTTTGTAAAACTACCTGAAATGTAAAATTAATAAATTTACTGTATTAAATATTATAATTGAGGCTATTTAGACGAATTTAGTTTTCCTCCATAATATATTTTAATGAAATCAATTTGTATTGAAAAATAGTTTGCCAATTTATGTGGCACATGAACCCCCATCTTGCTTCCGAGCTCATCGAAGATAACGGGAACATTGCGATAATTCTCGAAATTTCCTGAAAAGAAATCCGTTTTAGATATGAAGGAACATTTTTGGTCCCGTGGCTATCTATCGGTCTCTCGATTTGTCTGTTTGTCCGTCATGTATATTAAGTAGTATAGTGTAGGTATTTGTGTAAACCCGGCATAATATACTTATAAAGGCCGGGCCACACCTGTTCGCACCGTGTCCGCACCGTGCCCGCGCCGTGTGACGGCCGTGTGTTGAACAACACTCGGTAAGGAATAAACCTAAGGAAATGTTAGGCATGGTCCACACCTCTCCGCACCGACATTTTATTTGTTTTGTTTACTTTTTGAAATTTCCTTAGTTGTCCAACACACGGCCGTCATACGGTGCGGGCACGGTGCGGACAGGTGTGGCCCGGCCTTAATGAGGTAAACATGTTCTATAAAAGGATTATTATTCAATTCAAGATGGCAGCCGTATACATGTTTAATTGGCACTGGACGCTATAATAGCGTCAGGACCCAGACATTTCTTACTTCTAATGAGTACTTTTTATGACATAAACCTTTTCTGTTGATGGACCTTTTGTGGATTCGGCAATGTTTTTACCATGTATATAATATTTAAAAATAATGTCTCTTATGCCAAACTAAATCTCCTCTCTTCTTCTTAGTTTTAATTTCTGGGAATATCTTAGTCCACTATTATAATTCAGAATGGTAAAAGCAGTTTGATATGATCTACCTTAAGAACCCTTTGAACACGAACATTAAAATTTGAAAATAAATCACTTCTTAGAGATAATGTTGTATCTGACCAAAAACCACTTGTGTGGTAAAAAAAACACCCCGCCAAGTCTGTGGTCCAAAAAAGTTGTGAAATCAACTTTCTATCCCGCCAAGTGATGTTGGCACTTTCTCCTGACCCATCACT
>KZ653348.1:40523-59065 GCA_001010745.2 Gerris buenoi
CCCGACCGAAAATTCCAATTTTAAATTTGAAGTTCACGTTTACGCGAGCGTTGCGCGTGAACGCTTGAACGGATAACATGGTCCAACGAACTCGACCTGAGCATTGGTAAAATGAACATGTCTACCAAATTTCATTGAAATCGGTCGACATTTACTCAAGTTATCGTCGCACGTTTCATGATTCGCGGACAAACAGACAGACAGACAGACAGACACTGAACCAAAAATGTTCCCTGATGTCTGAAACGGATTTCTGTCTTGGAATTTTTAAAATCGGAGGCATAAAACTTTTTTGTTCTCAAAAGTGAACACAATGCTTCCGTAACCTTCGGTAAGCTCGGAAGCAAAATATGATTTAAAGTAAATTTAATTACGGTGGTTTATAGAAGGTTGATGTGAAGGTGGTACTTATTTAGACTGTCGCTCATCTGAGATTTTTTTGAAAATGTAAATGACTGACTAAATAACTATTAAGACAAAGGGATGTTTAGTCCAATGTACTTTGGGACAAAGGAATATCAGACTTCTGTTTTTATGAGGGGGTAACAGTCTAAAGAAGAACATTTCGTATATACCTTCTTTAGATTGTTGCTCCCCTCTATTTTATTTATAAGGGGAGTAACAATCTAAAGAAGTGTCGTAATGGCTACTTATGATTTATTGAAAATAAATTATCGTTACTTCTCAATTTAATTGGTGGCTATGTTGAGTTAGGCAACGCCGAGATTTAATTTTATCTCTTTGTCTTGAAGTAGAAAAAATAAAAACGTTATATTAGAGGTTTATCTTGTTTTAACATTTCTTGGTCGTATATTACTGTCGATAATTTCTAAAGAACTCGTCAAGAGCAAGAAAAGAGAGGATAAAAAATAATAGGATTTGAGTTTGGAAAAAGGATAAAGTGGTGAATAGGATGTAGAGAAAAGCGTATTGAGGAATTTTTCATTTCAAGGCATTCTATTTCAGAATGGGCAACATACAAAAGGAACACAATCGTTTGGCTGCATAGTGTCCGGTTTCAATGTAATAGATAGACCTGAATAAACTTCCTACGTGAGCCTAATGACGCTGAAGCAGTTAAGTGCTGGCTTACTCGCACACACCGAAGTAGGCTTAGGCCTTTCCCTCTCAATTCGTTCATATTAATAAGATAGTATGCTCATTTATAACCGGTTTCCCTTTTTTTTATAAATATAAAAGTAATAATCAGTCCGTTTCAAACTTTTCCGCATTCAAATTTTAAGTGTAGCATAATGGTTATCCCTATCTTGCAGTAGCCTTATACCTATACATATTTTAGTGTGGTAGTCCTAGTTTTGTCTTTATTATTGTGTGCATTTGCCCCCGATTTTTATGGTTTTTATTGATATTTTAATATGTAATATGCTACATCAATATATTGCTTCCGATCTTTCCAAAGAAAACGGAAGCTACATGATGGCTCTAAAAAACGAACATTTTTTTACGTTTCCGATCGCTGCGTCCTCTTCTTTTCCATATGAGCCCAAAGTTTTTATTATTAACAGTTGTATCCTTAAATGTACTTGTCCCTTCGATGGTTTGTCGAAATTATCCCACACATAGTCCCAAATTAATTGTATCCCTATGCGCATATTAATTATGCTTAATTCAAACTTTTATTTATGTAAAAAGTCAAAACAACTTTCACACCTTAATAAAAATGGAGGGAAATATAAATTAGGCAATAATGAGTCGTAAAGGAAATCACAAATGGAGTACGCGATAGCACGTTAATTGGCAAACTTTGTTCAAAAAAATATTCTAATGTAAAATCTAAGTGTGATATTTTGTTAATTTTCGTTTTGATTTGCGAAGAAACTATAAAGTTTCTAATAACTTTGCTACCAAAACTGGTGTATGCAAAAATCCATGTTAAAAAAAAAAAAAATAATAATTGCTCTGGGTTGGGAGAAAACTTGCGTCCAGTTCCGGTTGAACGATTTAGGTGAAAAATCAATAGGCCCACCGAGCGGTTTCAATTAGTAAGTGTAGCTCAAGTCTGAGGCCACCTCTATATTTAGCCCTTGGAGAATATATCCCCCAATATTGTTCACCTAAAACCCTATGCTTTAAATTCTCTTCGAAATAATAAAAAATATATACGTGGCTAAAGATTTTAAATGGAAAATAAGAGAGAAAACTTATCCACCTGTTGATTCAATTCGGGAGTTATATATTATCTAGATATAAAATAAAGTTTTTTTTTGTTTTTTAAATTTTTTATTAAATCTTTTTCTTCTTCTTTATAATAAATATGGTATGAATAAAAAAGGTAAACTTTGTATTTGTAAAATAATTTAATATAAATGTAGATTAATTTTCCTTGGAATGAATAATGTCTTCACAGATTTGATTAAAGGGTCGAGCTGTATCATGTTCACGTGTAATTCATAAATTACTTTATAAAATATTTGTGATACTTTTGAAGCATTGTAATCATTCTAAAAAAATGAAATTTTAATTAAAATTAAAATGCGTTCAGAGATTAAAAAAAGAAGTTGCTTTCACAGGCATTCTTCTTCCGTCTTTTTAAAAAAAAATTTTTTTTACTCCCATATTTTGAAAACTGCTTAACCAAATTAAATTAAATTTGGAAGGTATTTTAAAGTCAGCATAAATAGTCCTACATTAATTTTGTCCGAAAATCTTCAGCACACATTATTTCCTATCGTGCATGTTCATAAGCTAATACTTATATAATTAAGTTAATGCCATTATTATATATGTTATACTCTTATAATGAAGTTAATCTCATTATTATATATTTATACTCTTATAATGATAATAATGTCATTGCTGTTTATTTTATCACTCATGATATGAAATTAATCTCATTATTCTTTATTTTAAACACATATTACCATTTTTCCAAAGCTATAAGTCACACTAGTTCGCAGATTTTCCCCCTTTTAATTTATCGAGTAAAAAGGTATTAAGGGTAACATACTTTTTTAACCAGGTATGTCCAACTAAATTGGATGAAGGGCATAATATTTTCTATAAAAAAATCCATAGGATGTCGTGGGCCAGTTAATAATTAATAATCAATGTGCTATAAATAAAGCAAGTGTCAGTTAATTAGCGCCTTAAGTAATATAAAGGGTATCCAACCTCCATCCCTCTTAGTGGGGAATGTATTATGTTTGAATTGTCAGAAGGGTAGATTAGTGGACTTGATTAAAAATTGGTCCGTCGATGGATAGCAATAATATTTCAAATGCCAGAGATTTTTGTTGAAATATTAAAAGCTTGAACATTTTCTCCAACGATTTGATAAAAATAATGTTGAATATGGCATTGAAGTATAAATATTGCAACTTTTCAGAGGAGCTTAGTAGATGCATAAATCATATGGATTTATTTTTTTAATTTAACTAGATATCGACGAATTGGGTTGAATTCCTAGAGAGAGGAATCATTTGAAACTATTGATTATTCGATTTGTGGTAGATAACCTCCTTTTTCTTTTATGTCCTTATGTTCTCTTAATTGTGACATAGAAAAGGAACCGAAAGTCTATCTTTTTACTTATTTTTATACTTTTTTATATTTACAGTTACTTATTACTTCCAAGCTCAGTGAAGGTAATAAAATCATTGTGATCTTTCCTAAGAACGAAATTTTTTATGTCTCTGATTCCTGGAATTCAAAAAATTCCTGGACAGAAATCTGGTTTGGTCTCGTATCTGTCTCTCGGTCTGTCCGTCAAAATTTTCTTTATTTAACCATAGATATTCCATTATTTTTACAAGGTGAACGTAAGACTTCCATGTTTTGTTTTTTCACCCCCCACATCAATCATGTTAACTGGAGGAATAAATTTATTTACTTTTAACTAAATTCTATAATAACTTTTGTATGAAAAATCGTTTTAAAACTCAGAATTTACGATCTATATAACTGCGCAAGAATACAAAATAGAAACTTTTCATTCGTATTTGGTATATGAAAAAGTTATTAGTTAAATTACTTTGAAATGAAAAATTTTATTATTCTAAAAATCTAAATTATTTTATTTGCATTAGCTCACTTATTTAATTTTTGTCATAGGTGTAGAACGTTTTTGTTCCTTATTAAAAAAACCCAGCATAACATTTTCTTTTTTTTATCTTATGTTTTTTTCTTTTGCGCCAGCTCAGTTCCTGGGTCTTTTGGGATTTACCTCAAATGTATTTTTCTTACTCCAGTCTCTATATTTCTTTTCTTGTGAGTTAACTTCAGTACAGATTTAGAAATGTTTTCTTTCGTCTGATGTAATTAATTCCCCAAAGGATTTTTAGGATAAAGATAAATATACTATACTTTTTTAAAATTAGTACGGTAGTTTTAGTATTATCTCAATTATGGTTTAGTTAAAAAAACTATGTACTTTTTATTTTTTAAATTATTAGGATACTAGCTGGATACCCGTGCTTCGCTACGGAGTGTTTTTATATTTGATAAGTTTATAAACTACCAGGAAAGCAAACAGATTATTTTACTATGCGAGAACATCTAGATTCTATCCCTCCTACTTATATCCTTCTCCTCTTTGATAAGATAATTCGCTAATATCCTAAATTTACCCCTCTCCTAGATGAAATATGACAAAACTGTACATAACAACAATTACTGTACTCCTAAAAAGCATTTCAACGATATGTATCATGAAGATGAAGGGTATTCATTACTTGTACCCCTTACCCCTTTGAACCAAAATTTATAGTTCGAAAATTCGTGTAAACAGTTCCCTCCCCCTTGCTTTGAAGGTCAAGTGTGCAAATTTTCATCGAGATCGGACTAAAACTGTAGATTTGTATAAAAGACCATACATATGTACACACATAATATGTTGACTTTTATATACATATAGAGATAAAGATATAAATTTCCATTTTACCTCTCGCCCTTCTAAATGAAAGTAAGACAAAACTCTATTTAAGAACAATTACTTTTATCTTAAACAGCTTTTCAACGATTTGTATCATGAAGGGTATCTATTATATGAAGGGTATCCATTACTTTGTCATTTGTACACCGTACACATATAATAACAATTTTTGTACTCTTAAAGAGCATTTCAACGATATGCATCATGAAGATGAAGGGTATTCATTACTTGTACCACGAACCCGTGTGTACCAAAATTTTAATTTCGTAATATCATGTAGGCAGTGACCTTCGCCTTGTTTTGTAGAAAAATTGTGTAAATATCCATCAAAATAAGGATAAAAAACATACCCTCATACGGATACTCTTCTTTTTAAATAAGATATAGCTATATTTTTTCAATTTTACCCATAAAACTGTACATAACAACAATTACTGTCCTTTAAAAGAGCTTTTTAACGATATGCATCATGAAGGGTATTCATTAATTTGACATTTGTACCCCGTACCCCTGTGTACCAAAATTAAAATTTTAAATATTCATGTAGACAGCGATTTTTCCCTTGCTTTGAAGGTGAAGTGTGCACATTTTCATCGAGATCGGACTAAAACTGTGGATTTGTATAAAGAACATGCACACATACATTGACTTTTATACAGGGTGGCACAAAAGTATGGAAACCCCTGAATAACTCTTCAGAAATGCATTTTTAAAAAAAGTTAAATACTAAAGTTTCAGGATTTTTCCTTAGCTATTCAATGGTAGCCTTGGATTTGACCTTAAACTTGCCCTTAAGGGTCATTTGAAAGTCAACGTTGTTATTTTAAATGGGAACCCCCATTTTTTATTGCAGATTTGAAAAGAGCAGCAATTTTAATGAAAAATATGACCTTGAACATGTCCTTGAGCATGCCCTTTAAGTTCATTCTATGATCAAAATTGTTTTCCAATGGGAAACCCTAATTTGTATTGCGGATTGCGAAATAACTTAAATTTTCCCTTTAACAGTGGCTTTGAACATAGCCTACTCAACGCCCTTGACCACGACCTTCAAGGTCATTTCAACCCTTCCCCCTTCCCTTTTTTTATTAATTTATTGGTTTTTAGTACTTTTATTCAATTTTTTTTTCTTCGTCGTCTTATTTCTGGTCATAGTCAAGGATGTGGTCGAATTGAATAAAAGTACTAAAAACCAATAAATTAATTAAAAAAAGGGGGAGGGGGAAGGGTTAATATGACCTTGAAGGTCGTGGTAAAGGGCGCTGTGTAGGCTATGCTCAAAGCCACTGTTAAAGGGGAGATTTTGGTTATTTCGCAATCCGCAATAGAAATTAGGGTTTCCCATTGGAAAACATTTTGACCTTAGAATGAACTTAAAGGGCACGCTCAAGGACATGTTTGAGGTCATATTTTTCATAAAATTTGCTGCTCTTTTCAAATCTGCAATAAAAAATGGGGGTTCCCATTTAAAATAACAAAGTTGACCTTCAAATGACCCTTAAGGGCAAGTTTAAAGTCAAATCTAAGTCACCATTGAATAGCTAAGGAATAATCCTGAAACTTTTGTATTTAACTTTTTTCGAAAAAATGCATTTCTGATGAGGTATTCAGGGGTTTCCATACTTTTGTGCCACCCTGTATATGTATGGCCGCCATCTTAAATCAAAATGCCCGTTTGGTTAACCATGGTTCATCTAAAGTTACTAATTTGATATAAGGAAGCTAACATCTAAATTTCAAGGTTCTAGTACAATTGGTTCCGGAGATATCGTCTTGTCGAATTGTATATAAATGGCCGCCATCTTGAATCAAGATCGCGGATTTATAAAATATTTCTTAGCGAGCATCTAGGAGCTAAGAGGAACACACCCACAAAATTTCATGGTCGTAGGTCCAGTGGTTTCAGAGATATCGTGATGTGTCAGTGAGTCAGTGAGTCAGTCAGTGAGTGGTATTTGGATTTTATATATATAGATAAATAATAATTAGGGTATAAATTATATATATGCTTTATTTGGATATAAATAATAATTAGGGTATAAATTATATACATGTTTTATTTGGATATATAATAATTAGAACAAAAAGGAACGCCCGTCCACAAATAATTATTTTTGGTAAAGATTTCTTATTGTATATGTGTATCAGATATTGTTATTATTACGTTAAAAAAACGTGACATTAAATGTAGTAGTTTTGACCCTAGAAATCTTCTCCTAAAAACATCTCCGTATTTCTTTCACAATATTTGTACGAGTCAATTTTTTTTAGTCACGATTTTTCTTTATTAACATTATTAAACGTTTAGTGCCTCAAATGTGTATGTATTAAGCCTTCATTTTCGACTAAACTTTATACTTTTGTCCAGCTTACCGAATTTTACGGAAGCATCGTGTATTCACAAATTCCTCGACAGAAATCTGTTTCAGACAACAGGGAATATTTTTAGTCTATTGTATGCCTATTATTCAACATTGTTGCCAACCACAAAAACTACTTGTGTGATTTTGATGAAATTATTTAGAGTGTATGTCATAATTAATCTACTGTTAGTTCCCACTAAAGTATACTAAAGTTCAACCATCTGCTTTTGCACCCATTGCTTTCTTTTCCATGCTTAAAACCTAACTCTTCATGATAAAATGAAGAAATTTAAAATATTTTGTTGAAAGGAAGTCCGCATTACAGTCCTATGTATTTTATTCCTATGTATTCCTATTTAATCGTCTGTAGTCTGTGTAAATTTGATATTCCAGAAAAATAAATATTACCCCACTAGAAATCTAAAACGCATAACATACGTCGGATAATAATCCGAGTGGAAGCGATATATCACACTAATTACTAGACATTTTTTATCTGTATTATTAATTTTTGATATGGCTTAGGTGAATTTGAAATTCACGCAATTGGACTTTCGAGCATCATTAATAAATATAAGTATTTATTTTCAGTGTCTAATCAAATAAATAAACAACAAATAATAATTCACTAAAACTTACCTCAATTATAATTTTAATTTAAGACATTATAATATACTCATATGTATAACATTATTATATACTCATATGTATATATATATTTATGTTTGAGCTGGTGTTCATTTATGATTGGGATATTAATTGTTTGATTAAGAACTGATTTAGGATATTGTATTTAGTGCCTGCAGGGATTGATCCTGTTACAATGTTACCAAAACATACATACGTAATTTGAATTCCTGCTGAGATTGCCAGAGAAGCAATATTGAGGGATTAATTGTTATATAATTAAATCATTGATACAGATGAACACAATATGTTAGAAGACTATATTTTTAAAGAGTTTGATTTAAATTTAGCATTGGTTATTCAGGGGGGGGGGGTCACTTTACACATCTAGTTGTTAATATAATCGATGGGGGCACTGCCAACATATGTAAGGGAGAAATTTATTATTAAATGAAGAGATCCTTACCGTCAACACTTGCTTGATCAGAAGATCACACATTATCGTCAATTTGAGAAATTTATTATATATTATTCGGCCGATTTTTCCCATTTGTTGTAAAAATAGTCTGGAAATTAGTGTAGCACATAATTTCCTCCCGTCATATTTTGTATTCTTAAATGATTTTTATACTTTTCAAAAATTATTATTTAATTAAAAAAATAAATTAATTAATTCTTTCCCGCTTTTTCAAAATTGTATTGATTTTTCATGAATTAAAATTTAAGTATCAATTTAGCAATATCGAAAGAGCGCAGACGGTTGAAATTAATCTGGGTCTATTTACGAATTACTTTCGATAAACCATCAAAATTTCATAAAAATGAGACTAGTACATTTAAGGCTATAAGTGTAAATATATGGAAACGTTCTATATGTGTAAACATATAGAAGTAGAAGATTGAATCTTATAAAGCCCATAGATGGGCTAATTATAACCTAGCCTCCAAATTTCATTAAAATTTGACTAGTACTTTTTGAGATATGTTGGTTCGCAAAAATTGAGCGACAGGCAGACACGTTGTCCCTTATAAGTTTTAACAATCTGTGCTCGTTAGTTTCTCTACTCCATGCTGAAAATGGAGGAATTCGGATGGTTTTTTGATTGTAGCCCACAGATAGTCCCATAAAAATTTCATGCATTAATTTTTACTAAATTGGTAGTTTTATTTATAAAGAAACTAAAAAAAAAAATGACAAATTTAATAAAGAAGGGAGAAAGTATTAAATAAATTGAACCATAATGAGTTGTAGAATCACTACATAATTAAAGTACGGGGTAGCTATTTGCTACCGTAAATGTCAGTATATTTTAAATATTGCTTCCGTGCTCTTATGCATAATAATTATACAGGGTGATCCAAAAGTTCGGAAACGGCTTAATATCTCCGTTAATATTTGAGATATCAAACTGTGGTTTGTTGCTATCTTCATCATGCATAGAAAACTACCTTTTTTGATGGGTAGCCATTTTGGTTGCCGCCCTATTGGATTCAACTTTAAAATTTCAAATTGGAACCCAAATTGGAATTTAATGTGATACATATTTGAAAAGGCATTGAAAAAAGAAAACATTGGCCGCAATCCAGAGCTTTTTATCTTTCGTCGTTTTAAAATGGCGGACAGTTGAAATTACAAAATTGTCCATTTTGACGTTTTAATTACGGTCAAAGAAAAGGTTTTAGGGGAAAAAATGCAAGAGTAAATTTGTCTTATTTTAGGGTAAAAAAATTAAAGTTTAACGGTATTTTTTTCAAATTTTTATTTTTATAAGGTTGCTATAGCAATGCACTTAAGTCATTTTAGTCGCAACCGAAAAAGTTACTAAAATATATTTTTTTTAACCAATTTTGAATTCTTTAGTTTAAAATAGGATAATTTTACTCTTTTTTTTCTCTCTCTCTTAAAGCCTTATTTTAGCAGCTATCAAGCGTTGAAAATTTCAATTTTGTAATTTCATCAGGCCGCCATTTTGAAACGGCGAAAGATAAAAAGCTCTGGTTTGCGGCAAATGTTTTCTTTTTTGAAGGCCTTTCCAAATATGTATCACAGTATAGGGGTTCCAATTTGAAATTTTAAAGTTGAATCCAATATGGCGGTAACCATAATGGCGGGAAAATGGGTACCCATCAAAAAAGGTAGTTTTTTGCATGATGAAGATAGCAACAAACCGCAGTTTGATATCTCAAATATTAACGGAGATATTAAGCCGTTTCCGAACTTTTGGATCACCCTGTATGATTAAGAAATAATGCATTGGCAATTATTTCCTCATTACGAAATAAATTAGATTTAAATTAAATTAACTTTGAATCAATGGAGGTTCTCGGTGATTGGTCTTATCATAATGTTGTAGGTATTTTATAAAACAAATTTCAGCTACAATTTACTGTTGCATCAGTTTAGTTATTGTTGTACATTATACATGTATGGTTTGTAAATTGTTTTTTTAATACATATTTTAACCTCTTTGTCTTTCTGTTATGGAAGCATAACAATTGTAATTGTTTTCAACATAAACATGACTTTTGTTAAGTACCAATATCAATAATCAATGTTAATTAATGATAAATTAATTTCAAATAATGTGTTGTTGATTTTTAATATAAGGAAAAGGAACTGAGATTAGGATTATAATAGTTTTGTATTTTATTTATAAACATTGCAATTATTTTTGAGAAATAAAAGCGACGAGGGAGTTAATCTCAATAAATAATAATACCAGCCCATAAAAACCAAGTTTTTATTATAAATCCTTTATATTTTTTTTGCATTCTAGTTCTGAAGGGAAANAATTGGGAACAATTTTTAGTAGGTTGTTGTACCTTGGAACACTATAATAACCAAAATTAACGCACCACCTTTATATTTATCTATTTTGACTATCACTAATTTATACTGATGATTGTTAAGTCATTAATCATCATCATCATTCATCATCTCTTATTTAATCATAATCGTTAATCATATTTAATCATAATCGTTAATCGTATTTAATCATCATCGTTAATTATATTTAATCATTATAATTAATTATATTTAATCATCATCATTAATAATTAAATGTTATTTGTCATTGATTAATTGAGAGCTCTCACGTATTTATTTCATTAATACAGTTGTTTGTATGTGTCGACATGAATATCCTCCAAATTTAACTATGGAGGAAGCGATTAAACCCGTATTGATGGGTTAAGAAAGGATTTTCTCAAATGGTTGGTTGTCGACTAGGAGTGTATCCCACTACAATTAGTCGAGCTTTATGGCGGTTTCAGGAGTGTGGATATGATCGACAGAGGCGAAATAGGTCCACCCGAGATGAATAATATAGAAAAAAGATGCTAATTCAACGGCTTTTGTGTAAGCATAAAAATATAAAAGTGGTGCGTTAATTTTGACGGGGAGTTTTTATACAGGGTGTCCCCAGATCGACTTACCTATAGGTAAGTCAATGTGAAGGTAAGATAATGAGAAGGAGACTGCCTTACAGCCTAAACCGGTGAATTATTTCTTATAATTTTTTTTGTGTGATGACGTTTTTCGGTTATTAACATCTCTTTCATGGTGCCGTGAAAGGAAGTAACTTAAAAAAAGAATAAAAACAGTCAAATTTATTCTTTTGGATATTAAAGTAATTGAGAAATATACAATTTCTATATATTAAAATTACTTAAGTGTTTTTGGAAACTTGTTAAATGCCAATTATGTGTCTAATGTACCCAACTCACTTTTTTTTTGTTGTTGCTTGATGCAATAATGAATAAGTTAACAATTTAAAAAAATATCTTCTAAATCTTTTGATATGTTTTCCATTTTTTTTTTTTTTTTTTCATTGTCTTCTCATTAATCTCACTTTACATTTTTTTCGTCACATTTACACGCTATTTCCTTCATATTCTTATAATGCATACATAAACGTGAAGAATGTATTGTATATTCTACTTTTGTGACATTCTTATAAATTCTACTTCCTTCACATTCTTATGTATTCACATTATTACACAGTCGTCTAGTTCTGTCGCATTATTATTTATTCTAATTCCTTCACAATCTTATACAATTTACTTCGCATCCAAAATTTTAAAAAAGAATTAATTAAAGTGAAAAATTAATTAATTAATTAATTAAGTATATTTAATTAATTAATTATATTTAATTAATTAATTAATTATTATGTTAAAATGTTTTTGTATTGGTAGAGAGTCTATGTACCAAATTTCAGCTAGATTGGGTAAGTAGAAGAGGGTTAACTAGCCTTCCAAAAATGTTGACGCCAGTCACAGGCAGGCGCCAGCCAGGCACAAAAGTGAAGTTAATATAAAGGATTTAAAAAGAAACTGTCTCTCCACGGAATATAATACTTGTTTATTTATCAAAGCTACTTTTAACTTTTATAAAGCCAACATCAGTGCCGATTTCGGTAGAACTAGAGTCACATTATAAAGTTAACAGTATAAAGTGAAGTAGTGGGCGAGTCATACGATGTCAGAGACTAATGTCAGATTAAGTTTTTAAACGTTAGTCTCTAGTTGGTTCTATTTTCATTTATAATGATACTCTAGTTCTAGCGAAATCGGCACTGAAGATGTCTTTATAAAAGTTGAAAGCTGCTTTGATAAATGAATAAGTATTGTCTTCCATGAAGATTTTTTTATTTATTTTTTATTTATTGCAATTATATTGCTCATTTGTAATTTTAATATTTCATAATAATTGGAAACAGAATTTTATAATAATGAAAAAACGGCTGAAGATGTCTTTGAATTAAAGTTGAAACGTTTCGAATAAATTATTGATCTACATTTATATTATAATTTACATGGGTGTATCATATTAAATTATTGTTCATAATCTAAGTTTTAATATTATTTTATTCATTACACATGGTTTATATATATATATATATATATATATATATATATATATATATATAGTCTACTTCTGAATCGCAAACTGCTTGTGCGAATTGAATAGATTTCGAAACTTGGACATACTGAGATTATAGTGAAACACATATAAGCAATGGTTTTTATATAGATAAGTTTTGTTTCTCCTCTCCCACATCGACTTGCCATATCAGTGAAACGTATCAACAATTGCATAGTTTGTCTCTAATAGAGGTATTGATATTAATAAATAATTCCAACATGGTTCGTTGATTTACAGGTAATGCTCGACTGACACGACAGATAATATTTATTAACTTATTGGTGAAACATCACTAATAAAGAGAAATAAACTAGAATAAAATAAATATCTCAGGTTTCTAATCTCAGACATAGCAAATATTCCCCAATGCTTTTAACTACCTTTATCTTCCTTTAGACAGGTCTTAAGCTCAAGCTACTTAGCTGTATCCTGCAAATGTCTTGGTTAAACTACTTTCTGCTCCACACTGCTATAAATCTTGGATCTCTGAACATAATGGTTCTCTCTTTTGCCAACGTATAAACCTTGCTAATAAATGTAATGGACGGGATCTGGTTCCTGTGTTAGACTTTGCAGTAATTGGTACGTGACCTCACTCCCTGCTCAAGTATTTCAAACCACTAACTCAAGCCTTTGTACCTCACTCAACGACCTGTTGATTTTCCATTGAATATTTGACGGATTCTATTTACCTTTTCGACGTAATATTTCATTTGCATAATCCTTTCCATCAAGGCATGTTTCAAGGAATCGAAAGCAATATGTTTTATGTATTTGCTCAATTTTGCTTCCGCTAGATCTCTTTTGTTTCACTATTCCAAGTATGACCTGTCACAGTAGCAAGCAGTTTAAGATTCCCTATGTTCTACATTTTCTTTCTTTACTTGACACAGTAGCTGTAAAGTGGTTTTACAGATTTTCAAATTACCTTTTTTACTTTTCCTCACTACTAATAGTAGGAAAAGTATTGTTTTCACCATTTTTTTTTTTGGAGATTTCAACGGAATTATCCGTTTTAGTTGTTTTTAAGACCTCCTGAGTAGTTTTCAGCATGACGTATGTATGTATGTGTGTTACGATTTAACCTAGGGCTGCTGTTAAATTGCTGAGTCAGCAAAATTTTTAAAAAATCGTAATAAATCGAAAATGGTCCTCATCGAGTTGGCACGAATGTACCTCTCTGTATGACAAACAAGCCCACCAAATTTCATTTTGATATTGGCCGCCATTTTGAAGTTACAAATTTTTGAATTTTTAAACTTTGACGGTTAATAATACTGAAAGTATAAATAGGTTCTTAATATATAGCATATCGTTGGAACCGGAAAAAATTAAGGAACAAATATAAAAAAAATCCGAAGAAATTCCATTAATTAATTTAAAAGTTATAGTCCAGTCGACAAGTACATTTTACCTTGCAAAAGGTCATAAAAACTTTTTTCTTTTTTATATTGTATGTACCTAGACATTAGTTAAAAACCCAAGTTTTTGACCTCCTAGACCCTGTGCTAACCCAGAGGAGGGCCAAAATATGCGAAGTTTCAGTGGTTTTTTTTTTTTATTATTTTCTTTATAACTCTTTACCTATATGTTTTGGAAAAAAATTGTTCGTGTTTTTCTTGTAGAGACTAAATTTGCAACAATTTTTCCTAAACCCTATACTTGCCGAGTTATGGAGCTTTAAAGATGCAATATTTTTTTGAAAGTATCAAAAATAACATCTTTCCTGAGGACGAAAGAGGTCTATTTTTGTTATCACACCCTTCCCAGTTAAATTTTTTGGTATATCCTACCAATAGAAGTACAAATAACCACCACTAACCACAACTACTAACCACTATAAACTAATGCTCACCACAACTAACAAATAATAAACTAAATTTTCGGGGTTTTTTGTTTACCCTTTCTTGTAAAGCACTAAATTGGGAACAATTTTTATATTTAACATTTTTCCCTAAAACCTATATTTTCCGAAATATAGAGCTTCAAAGATGCAATAATTTTTTTTAATAACTGCAAAACTCTAGTTGCGGAGGTTAGTGGTGGTTGTTTGTACTTCCATATGTAAGATATACCCAAAAAATCAATGTGTGGGGGAGGGATTTTTATTTTCAAAAAAATATTCCATCTTTGAAGCTCTATATTTCGGAAAATAAAGGTTTTAGAAAAAAATGTGAAATATAAAATTTGTTGCAAATTTAGTGCTCTACAAGAAAGGATGATAATAAAACCCCGAAAATTTAGTTTATTGTTAATTAGTAGCGGTTAGTATTGGTTACAAGTGGTTATTAATTGTGGTTAGTGGTGGTTATTTGTACTTCCATAGGTAGGATATACCAAAAAAAATCTAACTGGGAGAAGTGGGATAGCAAAAATCTAACCACCTCTAGCCACCTCTTTTGTCCTCAGAAAAGATGTTATTTTTTATATTTTAAAAGTTTTATTGCATCTTTGAAGCTCTATATTTCGGAAAGTATAATAGGGTTTAGTAAAAATTGTGAAATATAAAAATTGTTGCAAATTTAGTGTTCTACAAGAAAGATACGAACAATTTTTTTCCAGGACATATAGGTAAAGAGTTATAAAGAAAAACTAAATAAAAACACTAAAATTTCACGTAATTTGGCCCCCCTCTGGGTTAGCACAGGGTCTAGGAGGTCGAAAACTTGGGTTTTTAACTAATGTCTAGGTACCTACAATAAAAAAAAAAGAAAAAAGTTTTTATGACCTTTTGCAAGGTAGACCCTTATTTTTTATACCTGTCGACTGGACTATTATAAGGGAATATAATTATTTATTAGTGCAATAATTTTGATGAGTTTTGTTTACATCTGTCAAAATACCGCCAAACTTCAAATATTTAAATATAATATTGGTATTAAAAATAAGTTGTTTTTTTAAGAATGATAATAAATCAGTTAGTTCAGAACGGTCATCCGTCCAAGTACTGACCACGTCCAATGCTGCTTCCTCCTGCTTCCAAACGAATAAGCAAAGGGCTCTAAATTCAGAGATTTGCTATTTCTGATGAAAGCGTTTAAACTTTGTACATGATAACTTTACTTTTTATAGTTATTTTCTATAATTCAAATTACAATTATCAATAACTACGGGAGACATACAGAGAAAAATAGACCCCCGCACCGGGACCCGAACCACGGGACCTCTGTTTACCGTACAGGTGCTCTTACCAACTGAGCTATACGGGAGAATGATTTTCCGGTCCCGGTGCGGGGGTCTATTTTTCTCTGTATGTCTCCCGTAGTTATTGATAATTGTAATTTGAATTATTTAAAATTTAATCTTTCGGTAGTAAGAAAACTACCAAAAATACTTAAAAATTGAAGTTGTTTTCTATTAAAACATTCCACTACAATATTTATTACCCTCTACACAGATATACATGAATGCAATGCAGGTTATTTTACTTGCAAGAAGTATTATCCTAAAAATCTAATTTATTTATTATCTAGCTTTGATAATAAAAACACTTCGAACGTTTTTCATGCTTTTTAATATTTGTTTAAGAAAAAAGTTACGAATTTAACAAAAATAGAATGTTGATGTTTGAAACCATAGGTGCAGGAATTGACTTATTTCCTGTTCGGAAATTACTCTGTATCGAAGCACAGGGCGTTTAGGAATTCATGCCGCCTTCTTGGTCTTGATAATCATGTTTTATTCTTGCCACTTTTTACGTCTGCACCATACTCCTTTTTAGATTGTCCTTTTCTTTTAGTTCCTCATATTTTCTCGTTCTTATCTAAAGCTTCTCACTCTATTCTAACTCGCTATTGGAGCTTAAGGTGTTGCACAAACAACGCATTGTTGTTGCTCTTAATAAAAGTTTTTACTATATTCTTACAACTTCTACAAATAAAAATATTATTCTAAAAATACAAAATATCATAATACACGCATATAAAAATCTTAATATTTTTAATGTTTATCTGAGCAAAGTGTGGTCAATTCTAGTTTATGTAACATTTTCTTAAATATCGAAACTATGTTTAAAAAATTTTGATGTAAAATGTTTGATCCCTAGAAAGATGAGAAAGCAAAAGTAGCTAGAAAAAAGCTTATGCAAGCTTTTTTCTTCTGTTGAAATTTTCAAATATTGTTAGTGGTCACAACAAAAAATGATAAATAATTATTATTGGACGATTTGTCAAACAATATATGGTTCCACTTCAATTCCCAGTTAGGTCGCACTATTTTTAAGCAATAAACAATTTGCACAGACAATTGAAATTTATATGAGACACACAATGGGCTTATAATACCCTTCTATCCAAATTTTTATCAAAATCGGACGAGTAGTTTTTAAGATATGGTGATTCACAGAAATTTTGAGAGAACTAGTTTATTAGTTTGTTGACAGATCAATATTTGTTTTGACAATATTCTTTAATAATAAAAGATCGCATTAACCATTAACTCATTAATTAATTATTTGGAATCTAGATGAAGGAATGAAGCATTGTATACTTTTTTTCAAAGTTACCACTGTCGCTTTAAAATTAATTATCTTCCCTTCTTCTTATTTTCCTTGTTGGAAAATATCTAATTTTCATTAATTTTAGGCTCCTCGCAAGAAAGCCTCAACGCTAAATTAATAAACGAATGAGAAATCTGATTTTAATAAGCCAGGAATAAATTTAGAGAGTCAAAAACTAATTACGAAAGGGTTATTGCAAAAATGTTAATAACTTTAAATTTGATAAGATTTAACGGGATTTTATGTTGAATCACTGAAAAAAAATGCCATCCTCTATTTTAAGATAACGGGAAAAATGTAATAAAATGAAATTTAAAAAGTGCTCGTTATGCGAAATAGGCTTTTGAAAAATTATGTAAAATTTCAATGAACACCTTTCCTCGAGAGAAAATGCAAAATATATCAAAATGTCAATCTCTCATGATTTCCTTAATATATATATATACAGGGTGTGGCAAAAGTCCGGCAACGGCTAATTATCTCCGTAAATATTTGAGATATCAAACTGCGCTTTATTGCAATCTTCATCATGCATAAAAAACTACTTTTTTTGGTGAGTACCCATTTTCCCACCATTTTGGTTGCCGCCATATTGGATTCAACTTTAAAAATTCAAATTTGAACCCCTATATTGTGATAAATATTTGGAAAGGCCTTGAAAAAATTAAACATTTGTCGCAAACCAGAGCTTTTTATCTTTCGCCGTTTCAAAATGGTGGCCAGTTGAAATTTCAAAATTGCCATTTTCAACGCTTGATTGCTGCTAAAATAAGGCTTTAAGAGAAAAAAAAGTTAGAACAAAATTATCCTATTTTAAACTAAGAAATTCAAAATTGGTTTAAAATATATTTTATCTCCAGTAGGGTAAAAAAGTTATGATTTTGAAATAGTTTAGAGGGACTAAAGCAGGTCTTTTCATCCCTAAATCAAAAAGTAGGGAGAAAAAGTAAAAAGTAGGGCGAAAAAGTAAAGTAGGGCGAAAAAGTAAAGATTGCAACTTAATTATTTTATAAATAGTAGAAAATGAATGGTTAATGTAATGAAGATGTTGAAATCAGGTTGGCGTCACTGCTTTTACGACCATGTTTATCTATGTTTATAACCTGCATCTAAGTAACCTTCTATTTGAGTTTAATTCCAATTCTTATTTGTTTTTAATACTGAATCTCTTATATCTGCTATTAAAAGTGCTAATAATTATTGTTATTTATTAAAATAATAAATAAAAACTGTGCA
>KZ653348.1:62888-84521 GCA_001010745.2 Gerris buenoi
TTTTTTTTTTAATATAATTTTGGTAGCTCAGAGTACATGGGTACAAATGTTAAAGTTAATATTTTATAATATGATGTATACTGTATATCGTTGGAAAGCTCTTGCATAGTAGATTAATTTCCGTTCCAACTTTTTGATTATTTTTATGAAGGTATTTTTCTTAATTTGGTATTTTCTTTGCGAGGAAGCTATGTGCCACATTAATTGGCAGAGTATTTTTAATGCTTGATAGATTTTAGTGTTACAGAAACTACATTTTACACTTTTAAGATTTCATGGCCTTTATTTTCCTTGACGTTTGTGTAAACATGACATTCTCATATTATATTTTAATCTTTACTTGCATATTATAAGCATTGCAGCTGAGATTTCAGCTGGCTGTTATAGAGAAAAAACATCATTTTTGTGCTTTACATAAAGTTTTATAACGACCTATTTACTGTAGATTATCATTATTTGTAACTTATGGTAAATATAGGACAAATAAATATAGGAGGTCATACACGATCTTATCTAGAAAAGAGCATTTAAAAAAATTAAATTTGATGTGAGAGTTGGTCTAACTAGAAAACAAAAATAGACTGCCAATTGGTGTGGCACATACCTTCCTCGCATCCTACCCACGAACTTTATTGATTTTATGCTTTTACAAAGCATTATTGTCTTTACTTTATTTACTTATTTACTTTTATTGGTATAATTGTTGACCCCGTTTTTTTTTTTAATCTCTCAAAATTATTTTGATTTGTCACACAAATTGAAGTATCAATTTAGCAAAAGTTAAAGAGCGTAGACGGTTCAAATTAATCTGGGGCTATCGGTGGGTTACTTTCGATAAACTATAAAAGTTTCTATCAAATCAGTCTTTTGAAGGTATAGGTGTAAATAAATGTATGTTTGTGCGCAAGTGGAAGAGAAACGAATCGGCGAAGAAGGTTGAAACTTATATGGGACCAACAATGGGCTAATTATGACCTACCACCTAAATTTCATTAAAATTGAACGTGTAGTTTTTAAGATATGTTGGTTCGCAAAAATTGAACGACAGACAGACACGGAACCAAAAATGTTCCCTGATGTCTGAAACGGATTTCTGTCTTGGAATGTTTGAAATCGGAAACCTAAAATGTTTCGTTCTTCGGAACAATCACATAGCTTCCGTTACCTTTGGTATGCTCGGATGCGAAATATCTACTCGTATATTAATTATGATTTTTAAACTTTTTTTTATGTTGGTTGCCATTGAATCATGATCACAGGATTTTTGTAGACATGGTTAGCCATGACTCTCAAACACTGGTTTTAAATTCATTGAACAGTTGCAAATTAGTTTTTCGTTTTATCTTTCCCTACAATTAATTGGTGTCAAAGCAATATAGTTTTTGATTGCAGTGGTAAATTAGTAATTATATCCTGCTGCTATGGTAAGAAAAATGTGTGTAGTGGCTCAGCACCCAGATTTTAGTAACTTAGGTCGTCTATCAGAACTATAATACCAGCTTGCTTTATTTATTTACTGTTGGTACTTTTATTTTACCGTCGTATGTAAATTTAATAACTCCAACTTTATGTTTGCTCTTGTCTAACTTTTTTAATATCTATTCTGACTTTAGTGTTGTTTATATTTACTCTCACCTAAGAGGTGTTTATAATTAGTCTACCTTCAACGTTGTTTATATTTATATTCTCCATAAGTTTATTTATGCACACTGTAATTCAAGAACTGCACAGTAATTCCATAAGATATTATGTTTAATATTAGTCTACCTTCAACGTTAGACAGACAGTACAACAGACAGAGTAAGTACAAACTTACTCGTTTTTAAACAGGACCCCATTTTCAGAAAAAAAAAATAAAAACACCCAGCCTCGGTGGCCGAATGAGATGCGCGATAGCTCAAAATGCGAAAGTTCCCGGGTTCGAATCTAGTAAATTGACAAATTAATTTGTTAATTTATTTCTTTGAATTAAGAAGCTTTAAATCTTTTGAATGGTGTAAAAGATTTAGTTACAATATTAACCACCAAATTCCCGTGCAGTGCTAGTAGTCTAACTCAGGTAGATAAAGAGGGGAGTTGGAAATCTTTCCGTTTAAGGATTCTATGATCGCTGGGATGCACTTAAAAATTTCAAACGAATTTTAAAATGTCAATAATATCAAATTTTTGGAGTTAATTGAGGGGTCAAATTTTGACAATTTAAGGTAAAAAAAATAACAAAAAAACAATACAAACATGTCAAAATTCCTTAACATCATTATTATCAGTTTATTATATACTTAATATCTTAGACCATGTATATACCTAGACACGCCATTCCCTTTATCTGCCTTATACAACCCTGAGAACAACATGTTTTGACAGTTTTGCCCGCTGGTAACGTCACGCGGAGTCCTCCTACTGTCAAAATCAGAGTTTTGTTTGGTGCACTTGTTTTTTTATTTATTGTTTGTTTATCTTCTTATGTCAAACTGGTAGTTTTTGCCCGTTCGTGACGTCATAGCCTAAGAAAGATGTTGGTCTCACTGAGTGAGAGACGTGGCGTGTCTATGTATACATGGTCTAAGCTTAATATTTAATCAGATGAAATAGGAAATGTAGTGTCACATAGTATCACTACAGAAGTCTATTATAGTGGTGACAACATTTATTGGTCTAAAGTCCACTAATTTTGTACCAATTATAGATAAAGAATACAGATCCACAGTGTTAATTTGCTTGCACAATTTTTATGGATCTTTACTGTTTATTACACTGATGATTAAAACCACTCACACTAAAACTAAAGCGGTCTGATTTATACATGGTACATGCACATTAGCTAAAGTGAAGTTTATTTGGACTGACCCCTTGTATTTGGCCTCGTTAATTAGTTAATAGCTAGTATCATCTAATACAACTGTTTGGGGGTTTACATTACAAAACTAAACTGTTTAAATCGGGACAAATACATTAATCAAATTATTTACTAAGAAATTATGAAGTAAAATATTTTTTTGTATAGTTTTTTTGGATCGAAGTTCCTTAAAGCACGTTCTGGCACGTTCGAAGTTCCTTAAAGCACGTTCACCAAAATCACCGTCACAAAACATAGCGTCAAGAAATCTACCAATGACGATAACTTAAGTAAGAGATGACCGAGTTAGTTGAAATTTGGTACACATGTTAATTTTACCAATGCCGTTGGACAACGTTATCCGCCCAAGCGTTCACGCGTAACGCTTGCGTAAACGTAAACTTCAAATTTAAAATTGGAATATTAGGACGGGAAAAAATTCTAACTTCATCTATTTAATGAGACAAACAACATTTTAAATATTTTTTTAGTAAAACAAACACCGAGACTGTGATGAAGTTATAAAGATCGCTACATTTATTAAAGTGGACCAAAACGCTTAAAATAAAGAAAGCAACGTTTTTACCGATATCATACGCTCTAACTTCACGATTTTAATAAAACTTCTTACACATCGTCTAAAGTACAATTGAAACAGCCATGTAAAATTTCAACCTGATACAAGCAGATGTTTTTGATTAGGGAAGAGATATATATTATAATAGTATAAATAAGTACACCGAGTAGGTAGAAAACAGTCCTATTTTCTACCAACTACAAACATACTCTTTAACTATAAACTCACCATGATAACATTTTTCTAAATATTCAATACATATTTATTGTAAGACGCTTGCTTTAATGATACAAATAATGTGTTTCTTTTAATTTTGCCTTAACTCCGCTAGGTACAAACAATTAGTTACTTTTAATTTTATCTCTTTCTAACTCCGCCACGTGTAAGTAGTTAGCAAAGTATACGTTCTTAGCAGTGTGATTTTATAATTTATATTTAATAAAAAATGTAAGGAACTTCGCTCCTATCACTGTCCCGCGACACCGCACGCATTTTTTATCTATAAAAAAAACATCGCTGAGAAACATTAAAATTTATGAACTAGGTGGATTACTTAGATGTTATAATTTTACTATGAAATAATGTACGTATGGATTTATAAACTTATCCAATGTTATGTTATTAATATAATTTAGGCGACTGTTTTGTTTATTGAGCTAGTTCTTCTAATAATTCGCAATTCTCCTGGTTTTACTAATTACTTTCCTAATTCTGAGTAACTTATAGTATCCTTTGTGTATCATATTATATGATGTGACCTTCTAGCATTGTCTTCAGCATTGTGTAACAATACGCTATTACGTTCTTTAAAGTTAATATTTGTTAGAGGAGGAGGATAAAAGAAACCTTAAAAGTCATTTGTAGATCTTATCTTGAATACTGCTTAGTTGTGGTAGGGGGGTGGGGATGGGTGGGTAATAATTTATATCTCTGGCCTCGTTGTAGTGGCTATGATGCAGGGTCACTAAAGGTAAAAGAAGGTAAGGGTGTAAGGAAGAGGATAGAGAATGTAGGGCACTTAGCATTTTTCCAAGAGGTTTACTCATTGATTTTAGACCGTCATATCTCTTAATCATATGACATAAGCAATCTTTCTTTCTGCCTCAAGCCATACTTTACTTCCTTCAGCTTACACTCTAGATACCGAAACTTGCTTTTTTATGTGAAATAATTTAACTTGCTGTAAACTAAGCCTTATCATCGCAATCTAAAGAAATAGGGTTATCATATGTGCATCTCTTGAACAAACCTGAGAAAATCCTTTTTTTAAAAATAAAATAAAAACATTTTTTTGACGCAAGTTTGATCCCTTTATATAATTCTATATGTGGTTCACTTTAGGGATAAATTCAAAACATCCTTAGCTATATTTCAACCCTCTGTTTCGGTCATTCTCAAGCCTATAACAGAAACATTTGATTGGCAATCTTTGGTTTTAACCAAAGATATTTACTCCAATGTACCTTGGGACAAAGGAATATCACACTTGTGTATATAATTGTGATCATATCCCTTAGTCTAATCTACTATTAAGATAAAGGAATATCACACTTGTGTATATAATTGTGATCATATCCCTTAGTTTAATCAGCTATTAAGATAAAAGAATATTAAATATAAAACTTCCGCAGCAGTCTCAATGTCTTAGGGAGACAAACACACAAATCTTTGAGACTTTTGGCAGGCAGACTATTGTTTAGAACCAAGGGGGGTGCTAAAGTAAAAAAGTGCCCAATATTTTAATAATAATGAAAAATGAACATGGTTTTTAAATACTAACAAAATAAACTTTCTTACCTAATGAAAAATCTGAACTAGTCCTACAATTTAAACATAGTCGAATTCTAAAATAAATATTTGGTCACAAAATTATTAACTATTTGATAACTTGTTATCACATATTCACAATTCCTCTCCACTATCAATCATAAATACAAACTAATAACAATAACAAACTACATAATTAACAATTAAAATGACTATATAAACAAACTATTTTATAAATGCCTACATCATTTTATCACAGAGAAGAATATAAACTATAATGTTCATTATTGATACCAGATAACATCTTGTCTAGAAATACCCAGTTTCATTAGACTACCTCCTGTGTTACATTTAGTATCCTGACCTACTTAAATTACTCCCACATAATACTTGATTAAATCTCTGCAATTTTTCTTATACTTAATACTATTACTGTTTTTAGAGATATGCAGAGCTTCTAATGTCAATTTTTTTTTATTACATATTTACTTCATTCATAAGAACATTAGTATTATCGAAATTGAACTGATGATCCGTTTCAATCGAGTGTGTCGCCAGTGCTGTTTTGTTGTCCTTCGCTCTTACATTGCCTTCATGTTGTAGTCTTCTATTACTCCAGGTTTGACGATTTTCTCCTATGCATATTGCTGGGCAAGATGAACATAGGACTTCGAAATGATTCCCATTTTTTCTCCAATATCCAATTTATCTTTTAATTTTGAATAATAAGAATTCTCTATCTAAATAAATACAGTTATCTTTCTATTTTCTTTTGGATGCGTTTTTTTCCTTATAAATAGTTTTGCTAGGTTCTCTTACCATGAACAATAATTTAAATATTATATTCTCCATTAAATGTATATAACAATATAGTTATACCCTATAAATTTGATATCTGTTTATATTTGTTATGGTAAGGAAGGAAAACCCTTTAAAAGTCATTTTTAATTGTTAATTTTTTTTTTATTTACATTTTTAAAAATCTTCTTCAATTCAACGTTACAAGAGAGGACTTAAGAATTATAGAATATTAATATATTAAATATAAGATAAATGTTATTTTCTATAAAGGCCCGTTTACACGCTCAAGCCATTTGCACAAACTGGTTTGCGCTAGCCAGTTTGTGCAAATGGCTTGAATGAAATTTTGCCGTTTGGCCATTCAGTTTGGCTTGCGCAAACTTCATGCCTGTGTTTACACGAAACGATTTACTTGCACAAACTGGCTTGTACAAGCCAGGTTTGTGCAAATAGCTTCAGCGTGTAAACGGGCCTTAAAATAATTAATTAAATAAAACGTTATTATAATTATTTCTTATATTTCTACACCATCCTTTTTAAGACACATCAAGCCTAATCCAAGATGTTTTTTACATCCTGAAAATGGGTACTTGTCTAGATTGTTACTCCCTATGTTTGTTTGTTTTTTTTTTGTTTTTTTTTTTTAGAATATAAATGACTTTGACTGAATGACTATTAAGACCAAGGCATGTTTTTTACAGTCCAATGTACTTTGGGACAAAGATGTATCACAATTCTGTTTTTATAAGGGGAGTAATAGTCTAAAGAAAAATATTCCGTACACCTAAGAAGGTAGGACGAGTAACGATCTAACGATAGATCGTTACTCGTTTCTGGTTTTTTATATGGGGAGTAACAATCTAAAGAATTTCCCCGAAACGTTTAGTTAAAAATATTTGTTTAACCTTTTAACCTCAATATGAATGGTCTTTGACCCTACATGGAAGTCTCCTGAGATATATACGAGTAAATCCAATACCTTACTGTTTATCACCTATCCCTTAACTCTCAGTTATGTCTGACGCAGCCTTTTGCGTTGATTTATCGGAAACGGATTCATTCACTTTATTGTCTACGACTTTTTAGCTCTCTTTTAAAAACAGTCAGTTTATTGAGTTAAGATAAATGTTGTAGTGCTTTCCCAATAATAAATAATATTTCAGCATTGAATCTACATCTAATGCTTGTAATAATTTACAGAGAATAAATCTAGAGAGTAAATCTACTCTTACTCTTACGCTTGTCGTTGTTACGCTCTATATTTTCTTTATCAACTTATCAATTAGAAGCTCAAATATTCCCTCTTAAGAAATAGGACTCGTGTTATTCTTAACAGAGTAAAACAAGGTAAAGTAAAGTACTAAAGATTGAAATGGTTTCTGTAGATTTATTAGTTTACTCCAAACCTACATTATGTTTATAATATAATCTCTTTACTCCTTTCTAAGAACATTCATTACTATATGAAATCCTTTTTGCGTGTTTCAAGATTGTCTTTGATAAAACCTATTCCTGTCGGTTCTGAGAAAAATGAAATGTCTTATTTCTTTTTTGATGCATAAAATTCAAAGTAATGGATAATATTTACAATGTTGAGGGAAGGAAACCTGAGAATAATGGACTATGTGGGATGATATGAGTCGAGTTGAATTTAAAAGACTACTCCACCAATAAGATTGAGATAAAACTACAATAAATAAGGGTACGGTACTTTTCTGTATTGGGTTTCAGCTCTCTGCACATCAATACCATGGATTGATTGCATTTATTCTTGCTATTGTTTTTAAAAAAAAAGATTTTGCAAGCACACTTCGTGCAGAAATGAATGATTAGTTTCATTAATCTTTGTGTTTTTATTGATTTTTAGGCATGATTATGTCTCGGAGACAGGTGAAATGTAGCCAAGAATTAAAATAAACTGCGGAAGATGGTGTAAATGTCTTATTATTTAAATAAAATCCTGAATGACCCATATAGAATTGAAGGGAAATCTCCTTAAATCTCTTTTAATCCTGATTAGAAGGCGTGGAGATATTTCAAATCAAATGATAATTTCTTTAATTAGTATCATAGAATGTATAAATAATTATATTTGTAATCTTGCACATATAAAATCGAAGTACTCTAGAATTAACCCTTTTGTTTTATGGTAAAAAGTTTGTTTCCTCGTCTTTCTTGGAATCACTAGAGATTTCGGTTAGAGATGGTTGAGATACTAAAACAAAACATAAATCATAAAGCATCCTTTATTTTAACTCACAGTTTCCACCGAAAAATATTATAGTCTTTCCTTTCATTCCTTTTAAACTCATAAATGGATTCAACCATTAGTATAAATAAAATAATAACCCTAAATGTGTTGTTTTATGTTTTAATTTTATTTTATACTTTAACACTTTTAAATACTAAATAAGCTCTACACTCTACAGACGTATAAACTTTAGTATTATGACGGGCAGACATAATAATTAGATGGACTAGCAGTGAAGTTACTTGTTTAAGACTTGTTTTGCTATTTTCATTAATAATATTTATTCTATTTTATATCTTTGTGGTTTACTCACTTAAGACGACTTCAAAAATAACATTGCTTGATGTTGTTAATGCAATTAGATAATAGAAGTAAAATAATAAAAATTAACTTAAACAAAAAATTAACTTAAACAAAATATAAGTTACATTATTTTTAGGGTCAAAAAGAAAAGCTGTTAATGTTAAAAAAAAAAAAGTAAAAATATTTGTGGCTCCTTGTGGATGCACTCGCGAATCTCACTCGACTTCATATCATGTAGTGTTCCTCTCAGTTTTAGTTTGATTGAATCCATTCCTGGAGTCTGAAGCAGTGGTGGCGATAAGGGCCCCGCAGACCCCGGCGCGGGGGGACCCCTGGGATCTGGGGGCCCCTGGAAGGGAAATTGAGGGACCCCTGGAAGAGAAATAGTGGGCCCCCACTAAAAATTTAAAGGGGGCCCCCAATATCTTACTGCCGCCACTGGTCTGAAGTTAAGCCAGGGTTTTTTGTTGAGCAAATGGAGAATCTAAATTCAGGTAGTTAATATCGATATAATGGAAACTGCTTAGTATTTTATACATTTAGGTGTAGCTTGATTATTCTATTCTTTCTTAATCTTCATCTTTTATTTTTAAATGGTGCGCGGAAGTTATGTTTTCTATGGAAGTTCTATTTAAAAAGGGTAGGAGTATTGATTCAAGTTGGATATAGTGTGTCAAGAATGTGCTTTAGTTGAGGTTAATCTGATGAATGTTGAATTCTTCTTTTACAATGTAATGAGATGTATTTCATTTTAATGACTAATATCTTTTAAAGAAGTGGGTTTGAGCTAAATTTAAATGATGTACAAGTATCGGAGGGACCAGACATGTGAGGTGAGGTAAAATGAAGCTCTCCTAAAACACTAGCATTCTGTACTTGCAAAGCGGCACACCAGCCTGATTACTTGCTCTTTCACACATCGCTGTCTAAAACAAACTCCTAAATAGTTAAAACTGGTTACTTCTTCTAACAACTGGCCTTTATAATGTTACTAGCTAGATACCCGTGCTTCGCTACGAAGTGGTTTTTTTTTTTTTTTTTTTTTATTTTAATTTGATAAGTTTATAAACTACCATCAAGAAACATTTAAATTATTTTACTATGCGAGAATATCTAGATTCTATCCCTCCCACTTATTTTTACATAAAGATCCCTCCTCTTTGATTAGATAATTTGCAAAAATCCCTCCCCCCCTCCTAGATTAAAATATGAAAAAAATGTGCATATCAACAATTACTGTACTCTAAAGAACATTTCAACGATATGCACCTTGAAGGGTATTCATTACTTTGACCCTACTCCTCCTTTTTTTTTACTTGTACTTATCGAGATCGACCAAAAACTGTAGATTTGTATAAAGAACCTACACTCACACATACGTTGACTTGTATCTATATATATATAGATATAAATTTCCATTTTACCCTCCTCCTAAATAAAAATAAGAAAAAAAAACGTAATAACCATTACTTTTCTCTTAAAGAGCTTTTCAACGATATGCATCATGAAGGGTATCCATTAGATTGTCATTTGTACCCCGTACCCCTGTGTACCAAAATTTTAATCTCATAACTCATGTAGGCTGTGACCTTCACCTTGTTTTGAAGGAAAAGTGTGCAAATATTTATCAAATTCGGATAAAACTGTAGATTTGTATAAAAGACATACCCTCATACATATACCCTTCTTTTTATATAAGAGCTCCATTTTCCACGTTACCCCCCCTCTTAAATAAAAATATGGCATAACAGTACATAACAACAATTAATGTACTCTTAAAGACCTTTTTAACGACATGCATCATGAAGGGTATTGATTACTTTGACCCCGTATTCATTACTTGAACCCCGTACCCCTGTGTACAAAAATTAAATTTCGAAAATTCATGTAGACAGTGTTTTTCCCCTTGCTTTGTAGGTCAATTGTGCAAATTTTCATCAAGATCTGACTACAACTGTAGATTTGTATAAAGAACATACATTTCTTGACTTTTATATATGTATGGCCGCCATCTTAAATCAAAATGCCCGATGGTTAAACATTTATCTAATTTGATATAAGGATGCTAACTTCTAAATTTCAAGGTTCTAGTACAATTGGTTCCGGAGATATCGCCATCTTGAATCAAGATGGCGGATTTTTAAAATATTTCTTAGCGAGCACCTAAGAGGTAAGAGGAGCACGTCTACAAAATTTCATGGTTGTAGGTCCAGTGGTTTCAGAGATATCGTGATGTGTCAGTGAGTGGTATTTGGATTTTATTTATATAGATAACACTTCAGGTGATTTTGAAAAAATCGCAATATATATATTTTTTTTTTTGATCGAGATATTGTACCTTTAGAGAAAATTAAAACCTTTGTTTTGCCTATGTTAACCGTCAGATCTTTGGTAAAACAATACTCCTACTTTATTCTCAGCGATTTAGTCTGCTGAACGTCCGAGGCCGAAAGAATGGTAAGATCGTCCGCGTATGCCAAAATACTAATGCTTTTTGAACCGTCTATAGTCTATACGCTTATTCCTTCGTGACCATTAGCTTTAATGAATTCATCGATATCTCTAAGAAAGAGATTAAATAATAAAGGTGAAAGTATATCACCTTGCAGCACTCCTTGTAATTCAACTTTTTACTTTTCCTCACTACTAATAGTAGGAAAAGTATTGTTTTCACCAAAAAATTTTTTTCGAGATTTCAACGGAATTATCCGTTTTAGGTGTTTTTAAGACCTCCTGAGTGGTTTTCAGCATGACGTATGTATGTGTGTATGTGTGTTATCATCGTAGCGCCTCATTGAAACTTGGCAGAAAAATCAGTCCTAACCTGTAGTTGTGCCGCCCGGAAAATCAACTTTATCCGCCATCTTGAACCCAGTTTTCTTAGTCAGCATATATTTTAAAAAAATCGTAATAAATCGAAAATGGTCCTGATCGAGTTTAAATTTGGCACGAATATACCTCTCTGTATGACAAACAAGCCCGCCAAATTTGATTTTGATATTGGCCGCCATTTTCAAGTTATAAATTTTGAATTTTTAAACTTTGACGGATAATAATACTGAAATTACATATAGGTTTTTGACTTATAGCATATCGTTGGAACCGAAAAAAATTAGGGAACAAATATAAAAAAAAAAACGATTAAATTCTATTTATTAGTTTAAAAGTTATAAGTGAATATAATTATTTATTAGTGCGATCATTTTGATGACGTCAAAGTTTGTTTACATCTGTCGAAATACCGCCAAACTTTAAATAATTAAATAAAATATAGGTATTAAAAATAAGTATTTTTAAAAAAATGAAAATAAATCAGTTAGTTTAGAACGGTCACCCATCCAAGTACTGACCACCAACGCTGCTCCCTCCTGCTGCGAAGCAGCAGGAGAGAATGTGGCCTCTGAAGTGAGGAAAAGTTCCGAAGTACCCCGTACCCGATTTTTTTCTTTTTTTTGGCATTGGCTCGTGGAGCCATACAACCATAATTCTAGTACAACCATTTAATAGGTTGTTAATTTATTTACTTACTTACATTAATTATGCTTGTAATCAAATAGATAAATATTTAATCCATAATAGCTATCAGGAAAAAAAATTAGATTTCTATTTCAATTCCTTCAAAAATTTATTGTTTGAATTTATTCTCATTCTTGCATTTTCGTATAAATTCGTAATAATTCTTAACATCTTAGAGCTTACTTTTGCTAATTGTAATTTCTGAATTAATTTCTGATGGTTTAGGCTATCAAAAGCCTTTTTGAAATAGATGAATGCAGCGATGATTTTTCTTTTGGGTGAACGTAGATAAATTCGTACAGTTTGTTATAACAAAACAACTGATTTTAGTATCCTATATAGGATTAAATTATATTATTTTTATTTACCGGATTTGAATACTTCAGTGTAGCTAAATTGATCTTTTTTGCAAAGAAGGTTTAAATCCCGGTATCTAGAAAGTATTCTGTTCTGTCTGATTAATGTAATTCTATTTTAGCTCCAACACAATAGGTATGTTTTACTTGCTTATACTTAAGCTGTACACTTAACTAGCTTATGGTGTAGAAAAAGGCCAAAATGTTTTTTGCCCGCTTCTTTGAGCGAAAAAAACATGGTTGTGAGATCTCTCTTTGAGTTGGTAGGGTTGATTCTTTTCAATCTCCATATTAGTTTTTTCCCCCTTACCTTACATATCGCTTACTTTTTAACAACATATGCAATTGTCATCTTCCTCATATTCACGCGAATAAAGGTTAAATGTCCAAAATCAATTAATTAAAAAGAAAAAAAAAATGTAATTATTCTTTTATAGAATAATAATTGGATTCTGTTGTATTGGGGTTAACGATTTTTATTTTTTTTTTAGCAGATTCTAGTCATCTGGAAATCTAATCAATTAATTTTTTCTATACAACAACAATCAAGGTCTGTTAAATTTAGATACCAACGGCAACAGACAAGCTATATCTGATTAATTCCTACCCTGTCCTATTTTATTATTTATAGCTCTAACAATAAGTTCTTATCTACACATAACTTTTTATACAACTTACGTGACAATTCTTATGAATTCTTTGGGCTTTTTTCAAAAATATATTAATTTAAGGTTAATCCAATTTCAATCAATCTACAGATGCAGATGCTCTTGAGTGTAGTAGTAGTAGTAGTAGTCTAGTACTTCCTACTAGAACGGGTAGGACGAACCACTTGTTCGAACCTTGCAATTAGGCCATAACTTAGGCCCTCTTTACGTCCCGTGGTGGAGAGTCCTAGCTACTTCACACATCATACATTTGTACATTATACCGCCGAAGCGAGTATGGTTTGGTCATTAGTAAGCTATGTATAAGCGTGCGTCAAAGCGTGGGGGAAGAGTCCCCATAGAGGGTGTCCCTCGCCCTGCACCGTCCGCGATTCATTGATGTAATTCAGAGCATCATGGCACGGGATCGAACCCACGACCTCGAGTTGCCTCAACTTATTGATAGCTGAGCGGAGCGCCTTAAGACGCTCTGCTACCCTGGCCCCCCTTTCTCTTGAGTGTAAGTGTTGTTTAGAGTTAGATCAGTGAGGATTCAAGAGTGTTAGGGGCCCCCATACACGATCAAAACTGATGTCGGACGAATTTAGGCCATACACGTCAAACATCATGTTTACGCAAACTTCAAACAGCCCCATACATGGCCATAATATTTTTGCGCAAACATTTTGACCTAAATGGGGGCCTTTAGAGAGCTCTTTATTTACTAAATTCTTTACCAATTGCAAAAAAAAGATAAAATATTTTAATGAGTTTGATTTCTAGAGATGATGAACATGTTCCTTACAAAAGAGCTCATAAATGTATGGAGAGGCTATAAACAATTATCCTATAAGTATTTAATGCTAAAATTGATTTTGCTGTAGAGTGGTGTTTTTTTATTTGTTCAGTTGCAATACAATTTTACCCCCATTCTAAATTAACAACTAGGGTTTATGAAATGTTAGTAGTTCTTGAATAAATTTATGCAAAAGAAATAAATCAATTACCTCGTATTATTTGTATGCAATGCATGTAACTTGCTCATAAAAATATTTTTGCACTTTAATCTTTTATTCATTTACCTACTACACCTAAACAAGTAACAAGTAATTTAGGTTAAATGTTTAATTTTAATTAATATTTTCTTAGATAATAATTATCATTAGTACTTATTATTATGATGTTTATTGTAGAAAATTGTTATAATGATTAGTATACTTAATCAGTTACTCATTATGATGGTCAAGAGACTGAAAGCTAGCTTTGGGAAATAAAATTCAATTTATGGAAAGGAGTTTTTTTAATATGCTAAATAATTTAGATTTAATCAAATAATTCTCTTCTTAAATTTACATCTCTCTTACCTTTTCTTTTTTTCGAGAAAAACTAGGCCTTAACTTACTTAATCTCATCCTCTGCTGCGAGCTTTTCAGGTTTGAAAATTAGACTTCAATTTGGTTCTATCTTCAACTGGACGTCATGCTTGATTCACACCTTGAATAAAACTTCTTACATTATCCTTCCACATTCAACATTGCCTTCTTTTGTCTCGGTTTTGATTTAGGAAGGAATATCCAGTCCATCCCCGAGACCTATATCGCTAATCCCCCACCCCCTACACTACCTAAGATCACCTAAAATATTAGAAATAATTCTCTCAAACTCTGATGACGTCGTATGTTGTGCTATTAAATCTCCTTTATTCAGCGTGATTCAGTTTTTGGGTATCGCTAGACCGACACCTAAAGGCTTAAAGACTATCTGACCCCTTAAAATAAATAATTAGTTTATTAATAATATAACAATAATCGAAACATCATTTATCATTACAAGGTTTCTCAAGTGTTAAAGAAACTAGAATATTAATACATAAATGAACACCATACATGTCCTGGTCTTGAAATGCCTAAATCATGTTTGAGTATGACTTTTTGGCGAGTTAAAAGTCTAAGAGAAATAATACACGGTCTTTAGTTGATTACGGAACAAGACTGAATTTTATTCACAAAGGTAAACAAAACAATAAGAGAAATGTCAAGTGACGTTACCAATGGTTACTAAGTAAATAAATAATAAATAAAGTAAAATTAAAAGAAGATTGGGGGGCCGCCACAGGATCCCCCCTTCGAAGAGCGGAGCCCATTGTTACTTAAAGCGGACCTTCTTCACAGCTTTGTCTGTAGGGGTCTTGTTGTCACCGGCGTCGGCAAGTCCATATGCTGGTTTTACTCGATCTATCGAGACGACCTTCTCTTTTCCGGCAACGATGATTGTAAATGTTTTCGGACCTCGGTGCTTGACGAGGTAAGGACCAGTGTATGGCTGTTGTAGCGTTTATTTCACTGCGTCCTCCCGTAGAAATACATGAGTGCACTTGGTGAGATCTTTGTGAAGAAAAGGTTTTAACTTGTTGTGACTGGAAGCTGGCTGCGGTTGGATATTTTCCATTGCGGTCCTAAGCTTTTCCACAAAGACGTTAAGTGGGGTACTGTTTTTACTGATGTAATGTTGTCCCCAGGGAGCCTTAATTCGCGGCCGTATACCATCTCGGCTGGACTAGCACCGATATCCTCTTTTAGCGCCGCTCGCATGCCAAGTAAGACAGATGGTAGGGCGTCGATCCACATAGACGATTCGTGGCACTTTAAAGCGGCCTTAAGCTGGCGGTGTACTCTTTCTATCATACCGTTAGCCTGCGGGTGGTATGCAGTTGTTCGCGCCCTTTGGACGCCCATCATTGCTGCCAGGTGTTTGAAAAGTTGGGACTCAAACTGACGTCCCTGATCTGTAATGATAGAGACCGGGGCTCCAAAGCGGGCGATCCAGTGTGCATAAAATGCATATGCGACTGTTTCAGCCGTAATATCTTCCAACGGTATGGCCTCAGGCCATCGCGTGACTCGATCAATGCATGTAAGCAAGTAGCGGAAGCCTTTGCATGGTGGTAATGGTCCGACAAGGTCTATGTGAACAGTGACAAAGCGCTGGACATCTTGCGGGAAGCTGGTGATTGGTGACTTAGTATGTCGAGAAATTTTTGAGCGCTGACACGGTATACACTCTTCTGCCCACTTTCCACAGTCCTTGTCTATTCCTGGCCATACGTAGCGTTGCCGAACCAGCTTTGATGTAGTTTTTCGGCCGGGGTGAGAGAGATTATGGACGGAAAGAAAAACCTGCTTCCTGAAATGTTGAGGGACGTAGGGTTTAATTTTGTCCCCTTCTACTCCACAGTACAGGGGCTGTTTGACGTTGGGTAGTACTACTTGCTTGAGCTTCAGGGACGATTCCGCTCCTAGTAGGGTCTTTAGCTCATCGTCGTCCTGGTTTTCCGCTAGATGATTTAGGTCAATCAGTGTAGGTGAATTTATGATGTTGATCCGAGAGAGTGCGTCAGCCACTATATTATCTTTTCCATTGATGTGTCGAAGGTCAGTTGTGAACTGGCCTATTAAATCCAGATACCTCAACTGTCGGGGTGAACATTTATCGGGCTTTTGTGTGAACGCGAAAGACAATGGTTTATGGTCGGTGAATACAGTGAAGTGACGTCCTTCTAAAAGATGGCGGAAATACTTCACTGCCGAGTATACTGCTAGAAGTTCACGGTCGTATGCGCTATATCGTCGCTGTGTGTCAGTCAGTTTTGTAGAGAAGAATGCAAGAGGTCGTGCGTTGTCGTTTTCAATCTGGTGATCTTTTGGTTTTTGAGGTCCACAACGAGTCCGTGGTGTGCTAGAAAATCCGCGCCTAGAATTAGTGTTGTCACGTCGGCGATAAGGAACTCCCAGAGGTAGCCTCGTCTTAGACCGATGTTTACGGTAATCTGAGTTTCACCGTAAGTTTTGATCCCCGTCCCGTTTGCGGCAAAGATGCGGTACGCTGGATCAGGGTTGCGAGTACGGAAACGGTTCCTCGGTAAAACGGAGATATCCGCACCCGTATCTATGAGGTATTTCCAGCCGGTGGTCCTATCCGTTATGCTAAGGCGGCTTGACTGTGATTTGCCCTGATTCACCGCCGCGAGTGAGGGGCAGCCTCGTTTTTTGACGGAAACATACATGGCTTGGTGCATTTGTATGCTTGATTTCCGTATCTGTTATGGTACCAGCAGTACTAAGATTTTTCTGGCCCGGTGTTGGGTGTAGAGCGATCCCTTGAACGGCTGCGGCATCTAACGGATCGGGTGCGTACTAGGGTGATGAGCTCGTGTACTTGTTGTGTCAAGGTTTCAACTTTCTGTTGTAGAGTGTCACACTTGTATGTTACCTGGGAAGGAGTAGTAGGCTCCACGGATGCTACACTGGTGTTTGAAACCTCACATATTTTATCTGCTAGTTTAGACATCTTATTTAAATCTGTCAACTCGCTTCCCACGAGAATAGATTGTACTTGCGTCGGTAGCCGTTGAGTCCACAAAGCCCGTTGGAAATCGTCGCTGACCTTGAACCTGCAAGTTCTCGCATCTGTCGGAGTAACTGGCTGGGCTTCTCATCACCGAGCTCTAAGTTATTCAGAAGCTGCCGGAGTTGTCTTTGTTCTGACTCGGCAAATGAATCTAATATTCTTTCCTTTAAAGCTTGGTATTGTTTCTCACTCGGCGGGGAAGCAACGATATCTGAAACGTGCGCCAAAATGTCTATTTCTAACGACCCTACGACTGTGTGGAACTTCGTGTATTCGCTAGTTATTCCTGACGTTACAAACTGTGATTCGATTTGGTGGAACCACAGCTGCGGTCGAGCTTTCCAGAAAGGTGGTATTCGAACTGCTACTCTGATGTTTTCGTTCACGTTCAAGCTTTGCGTTTCAGGCTTCGGATCGGTCATGATTAGGTTTATGTTTAATTTTGTTGTGTAGTTGTGATATAGTGTACTAAGAACAATAGTAAGTTAGATAAATTAAGATTTACTCACCAAAAGAAAATTCGGGGTCACCACTTTGGCGAGTTAAATGTCTAGGAGAAATAATACACGGTCTTTAGTTGATTTCGGAACAAGACTGAATTTTATTCACAAAGGTAAACAAAACAATAAGAGAAATGTCAAGTGACGTTACCAATGGTTACGAAGTAAATAAATAATAAATAAAGTAAAATTAAAAGAAGATTGGGGGGCCGCGGCCGCCACAACTTAAACAAATAAAATACTTTGAAAACAATTTTATGTAAAACAAACAAAAATTAATTCAAATTAATAATAAAATGTGTGCAAAATGCACTTATTTAATTAATACACATTTTTCCTTCGAGTTTTTATTACAAACTGATTTTATAAATTACAAATACACTGGTCAATCAAACTATATCAATTAAAATATATATACATGTCTGTCAATGTCATTTTTAACATCCTCCCCGCCCGTGCCCGCAGCAAAGAGAATCAAAGTTTTTTAGTTGTATAATAACTTCTATCAACTATCTACTATGAGGTACCAAAAATAATAAAATTATACTAAAAAATCAAAACAACAACAAAAAGTAATAGTAGCTAATATTTTGCCAAAAATAATTAATTGTAGCCAAATTTCCATTCCTTTATCTAATACTTATATCTATTAGGGCTCAAACCATTCATTCTTTTTTATCTTCTATAAACTCTGATAATATCAAAATTATACTTACAAGCTCAACATTATACTTACAAGCAAAACATAATACTAATAATAATTAATAGTAGTCAATATATATATTCCTTGTCTAACCAATCACTACCCTTGAATGCCAAAAAATAAATTATACTTTTTCTGTATTTCCAGCACAGAAACCTGAGCAAATCTCTATCTTCCTGAAAAATGCTTACTAAATGTTTTCCATTGTCGAATGTAACTCCTATTTTTCCTATCCTTAATTTTGTTATTAAATCTGGTGTTAGTCACAATATATTTTTTCCCTTTTCGAAACACCCATTTATCCAATATCCCTTTACCTCCTTTTCTTTATCCACCTTCCCTATTATCCTACTGTTTACCCAAAATCTACTTTCTTCATCATAATCCTCCAACCTTTCTAATTTTTCTAATCTATTTGTCACACTAATCACTTTCTGCTACTTTCCTATTATCTCCTAACTGTACTGGCTTCGGCAGCTTGTACTTCTTTTTATCCGCCTCTTCATCACTTTTACTTAAATAATTTTTTTCTTTCATATGGTCAAACATAATGTACGCACACTTGTCTTTATAATTTTCGGTAGCTTCAAATTCCATGTTCCAATTTTCATCCGTAATATTTTCATGTTGTGCCATCAAAAATTGAATATTTTCGTCTAATTTAGTTAGCCTTTTTTGTTTGCTGTGAATAGTCTGTTTTAAAATTTCAACTTGGTCACCTCTTTGTGGTCTGTTGTAAATGTCGTCAATGTGCCGTCTAATGATGTTACGTTCCTTGTGATACCTTGATTCTTCCAAGTTTCTTTATAATTTTTCTTTTTCAAATCTTCAAATATTCTTTAATCTTCTATATATCACGGTCCCCACTTTCTCCTTTATAATTTCTTTTAATCATGATCGTTACTTTCATCAACTTCTTTAAATTATATTTTTCACGGTCGCCACTTTTTTCTCTTCAAATTATTTCTCACGGTCACCACTTTCTTCTCTCTAAATTCTTCATATCATCACGGTCCCCACTTTCTTCTTTTTAATTTCTTTTAATCACGATCGCTACCTTCATCAACTTCTGTAAATGATATTTTTCACGGTCGCCACTTTGTGCAAAATGCACCTATTTAATTAATACACGTTTTTTTCCTTCGAGTTTTTATTTCAAACTGACTTATATTTACAATCACTGGTCAATCAAACTATATCAATTAAAATATATATACATGTCTGTCAATGTCATTTTTAACAAAATGTTTATTTTCTACCATGGATATTTTTGAATGAAATTAAATTTTTGGTATTGAATTACTTTGAAGAATTTAAACAGAGAACAATATTGTTGTTGGGAGAAGGGCAAATATCTAAAATAATGAGTTTCTAAGTTGTTATATTGGATTTCTTACTTAACATGGTATGGTCCTAAGCCTTTGCATGACTCAACTCTGCTAAAAGGCTTGGATTCGCTAAAGCTCCTTATCATAAGAAGCTTTACTATAAACTTTATTAGTATTAAGGTATTATCAAATTCCTCTTTTGATTTATCCTGTTTGTCTTTTTTGTTGTTTTAATGTAATTTTTGTATAGCTTTAGAAATTATATTTTTCCATCAAGGAATGAAGTTCTTTTCTCTAACATCTTAGTTATCTTAGAGTGAGTAAAATTACAAAAAAAAATGTAAATGGCAGTTTATTCAAGTTGTCCAAATAGATTTATCCTCTTTCCTCAAAAAAGATAAATCTATTAAAGCAACTTTCATTTACATTTTGAGATAGGATTGTGATTTCACCATTATTTTGATTCCTAAACCTTTAAAACCTCGTCATCCTTCCTCATCCTATCGACCTATAAGTCTTCTTTTGGCAACACAAGAAACAAAACTTACGGACACTTCAAGACAAGTTGCTGCTTCGTCTTCTGTATCGTTGGTCCAATCTTACTTTAAATAGCATACTTCGTATTTAATATGAAATATTAAAACTAGCTTAGACCTACGGTCTACTAGATGTGTGGGATAGCACCAAGCCATTCAACACAGATCTAAGATCCTTAAAAAAAAATTACAGACTCCCGTTCTACGTGTTTAACCTCATTCTCCACAGTGATATCAATATTACTTTTGTCCGAGACCTATCTGTATCCTTGTATCACACTCCACGAATCATTATCTAACTCTCTGGCTCTGGCTAAACTTCTTGCATCCCAAATTATTCCAGATCCTCGTTACTTCTAGAGGCAGTGTCCCAAAGATTTACTCAATATATAATGTTTATTTTATTTATTGCTATTACTATTTTATTTATTGCTATTTCATTCAAATACATAGTGTCTTATTGTTTTTTTATAATTATAATTAATTCATTGTAAGATATCCCGCAGCCGAAAGGAAAAGTCATTGGACCATCGCCTTTCTCATGTAATACACTGCCATCAAAACATACATCTTTTTACACTTATAGAATGTAAAATTATGTAGTTGTGTTAATCATATACGACTTGGCTAAACTAATGTTCTCACAACTTTTTACGCGAGACTTAACATTTTGTTTTTGCTAGGTATATTTATGTGACTATATAATATATAAATTATGAAATCTCCCCCTCCCTCATTTGCCCGAGAAAAACATTCAAATACTAATAACGTAAATTTATTTTATCTCCAGTAGGGTAAAAAAGTTATGATTTTGGATTAGTTTAGAGGGACTAAAGCAGGTCTTTTCTTCTCTGAACACAAAAAGTAGGGAGAAAAAGTAAAAAGTAGCGCGAAAAAGTAAAGATTGCAACATAATTATTTTTTAAATAGTAGATAATGAATGGTTAATGTAATAAAGATGTTGAAATCAGGTTGGCGTCACTGCTTTTACGACCATGTTTATCTATGTTTATAACCTGCATCCAAGTAACCTTCTATTTGAGTTTAATTCCAATTCTTATTTGTTTTTAATACTGAATCTCTTATATCTGCTATTAAAAGTGCT
>KZ653349.1:20621-31975 GCA_001010745.2 Gerris buenoi
TAAAATAAAATAAAAAAAAAAAAAAAAAAAAAAATTGAAAACCTAAAAAAATTTTACATTTAAAAAAACCCTATAGACCCACAAAACATGTAATACTACATAAATAGTGTTTTTTATTAAGAATAAAAAATTGAAATAAAAGGTTTGAAAAGTACAAGAAGATTAAATACGGTACATCTGTCTGAGAGAACATATTATATGAATCGTACGAAATGAAATGCTGAAATGACTTAGCTAAGCAGGCAAACTTGAGGTAAGTTAGCGTCACTGTCTTTAATTCTGTCATCCTGGTAAATAATTATCTATTAGTAACTATATAGGTGCTTGAGAACTTCCTCCTTTGAGGAGATGAAATTCTCTCAAGTGATTAGGAGAGATCTATTGCTCAAGGCAGGTAATTTTCAAGAGCTAATTCGCTGAAATCAAACAGCAAATGCTGCCTCACTAATGGCAGCAAAATAGGACCTCCAATGGTCTTGCTTTTCCTTATCTGCACCTCTTTAACACTTTATGGGCTGTTAATTAATATAATTTTCCAACGATCAACATTAACGGGGCATATTAATAATTCGGTTGCCAATTAAGTTAATCGTCTCAAAGCCGCTTAAGAGCATTTGTAAATTTATTTGAATTTTGAATAATAAATTGGTAAATGTTTTAAAAAACATTGCAAAATTTGATTGGAGACTAGTCCTCAGTCAAATTTTCCGGTTCCAGAAAATTTCAATTCATAGATATAATTTATTTCCGGATTTAGTTTTTCTGCATGGAAGCGTTAAATTAATAGTTGATTTATTAATTGTTACAAAGATGTTTAATTTAAATTTTTTTAAACAAATAATTTAAAAACGTTTAACTTAAGAAACGTTCAATTTAAACGAATTTTAACTGAGAAAACAACAATGCATCGAAAAAAATCGATTAATCGAAATAACTCGAAAACTGTTCGAGAGTCGCATAATAACTATAAGGCATAGACACCTTTTTACTTTCTCATATAAAGAGAAAGAACCTACTGTTATGGCGCGAAAATTCGATTTTGAGATTTTGATGGATTTACACGTTTTGAGGTCCCCTGAGTCCAAAAAAGTTGTTTAAAAAATGTCTGGCTGTTGACTGTCGGTTTTCTGTCTTTGGTCTGTCTAGACGCCTGGAGCCTAAACTATACTGGGCCGCTTTTGACTAAATTTGGCATACATGTTCAAAACATTCTACCCCGAGGCGATATCAAGAATGAAGCTCTAAATTTAGGGGTGCTACCCCAAAATCTCTGAAAAAAAATCACGAAAAAAAAAAAATTCTCGAAAACGGTTTCGACGATCTTTATTTAAAAAAAAATCTAAAGTTTAGTCCATTTAAATACAAATCCAACGATATAAAAGGTTTTCTCTGAAAAAATCTAGTTCCTGGGAAAATAGCTTTTTGAGGACGGAGAGAAGCCGCAGTTCGATTCCCCGTCGTGGAGAATCTGTTTTTATGAAAAATGATAAAATGTTCAATCATAATTAAATATACCTACGAACACTAATAAATGGAAAACACTGGACTAACTAATTATGAAGTTATCTATGAGAAAATTTGTCTGAGTTGTCTCGGAACAATTTTTTTAAAATCTTTTATTTAATATTATTTATGATTATGATTGTCTGAACTGTTGAAAATTAAGGGCAAGCTAGAATTGATGAAAATTTTATGCTGATTAGGAATTGAATAAGCCTAATGAGTCAGTTCTCACTCTGCGCGTATCTACGAATTTAAATTTAAAGAAATAAATGTGATTTTATTATAATTGTAAAGTTTAGATGGAGTCAAGTCTTGACTCGTCTAATTACGAATCATCAGTTTATAATTAGGATAATTAATTCGGAAAAGCAATTCACGTTCCATCATCTCAATTAATATAATTATAATTCAATTAATATCCAGTGTATTCCAATCATTATAACTCGGGTTGATTTATATACAAGTTTTTTTTTTTTTTTTTTTTTTTTTTTTTTTTTTTTTTTTTTTTTTTTAAATTGGTTCATATTATGAGACTTGGATTTAATGAAAATTTTTTCGATATTTTGGAAAATCTGTTTAAATGAAAGTTGTTTAATGAAAAGTTGTTTAAATTAAAAAAAAAAAGGTGTTTCAAAAGCAAAAGGTTTTTTGGATGACATTTAACCCCTAAAAAGTGAGTATTAAGGATTAAAACTATGCCACTATTTTCACCAGTTAGATATGTAATATGTGTGCCTAATTTGTTTGATATACTGTATAAAGAACAGACAAACACAACACACAAATGTATGAAGTAGGAAGTTTTATACTAAATAATATTTTATAATTGTATAAAACTTGAGTTATTGCACGTTGAGTTGAAACTATATTTCAATTCGTAACTAATAGTTTAATTACAAATTGGTTCAATTATATCAAATTACTATCTGGTAAAGCTATAAAAATATTTTATATCGATATATAAGTTAATTTAGTTGATGTATTCATTTTTCCCTCTGACTCATGTATTAATGGGTTAGCTCGTTTTGACTTTGTAATCGTCCTTGACTTTCAATATTACACTATGTTTATGTCCGATCGCGTTTTGTTACTATGCAAGTACAAATTAATTAAGACATTAAAACTAGGCTTCAAACCTTCTCGTCTTACAAACACGTGTGTACACGTTTTCATTTCAGTAGGGATAAAAGAATTTCTTGTCCTGGCATTAATTTTGGGTCTTATTTTCTCGAAAGTACGTTTTAATTTCTGTAGGAATGGTGTTTCTGAGAAATTCCCCTTACTCTCACTCTTGAGCATTTCTCCAGGGATTGCTATAGATTCGCCGTGTAGTAGCTCTGCTGGACTGTATTGACTGTCCTGTACTGTTGAAGCTCTTAGCCCTAGGAGTACCGTCGTAGGTAAGATTTCTACCCATCGTTTCGTTTGGTGGCAACGAATAGCTTCTTTTAGGCAACGGTGCCAACCTTCTACCTTACCATTCATTAGCTTGTGGATGGCGGATGGTACGCAGAAGTGAGGTAGGGTTGTATACCGAGTAGAGAGTTCAATTTTTGGAATAGGCCTGATGTGAATTGTCGGCCTCGGTCGGATGTTATAACGGCTGGCACTCCATATCTGGCTACCCACTGCTCATAAACGGTGTTTGCTACCGTTTCTGCCGAGATGTCTTTGACTGGGATAGCTTCCGGCCAAGACGTTGCTCGATCTATGATTGTTAAACAATATCAATACCCGTGGTTTGGTGGAAGTGGTCCCACTAAGTCTATATGCACATGATTCAGTCTTGCTGATGGTGGGAATGACTGTAGTGGGGACTTAGTATGTCGGGTGATTTTAGCTTTCTGGCACGGTAAACATTCTTTTGCCCAATCTCTGCAGTCTTTTGAAATTGAGGGCCAGACAAATCGTTGAATCATACTTTTAGTAGTTCTACGAACGCTCGGGTGGGATAGCCAATGAATTTTTTCAAATAGTTGCCGTCGGAATGCTTGCGGAATGAATGGTCTATTTCTTTTGTCACAGTAAAGTTGATAATTGTGGCCTGGTACTGGCGTGAGATGTAGGGTAAGAGTCATCTTAGGGTCTTGTCATATTCTTTTAAGCTCTTCATCCTTCTCTTGCGCACGAGCTACTTCAGCTACTTCAAGTCTACCTTTCCTCCGTTTGCTGAGATGGCTTCTAATTCTAATCTTGAGAGATGATCAGCCACTACGTTGTCTTGCCCCGAGATGTGCTGGATGTCACACGTGAACTCCGAGATGAAGCTGAGCTGTCGTGCTTGTCGATGCGATGCAGTGTCGTGATTCTTTGAGAAAGCAAACGTTAGTGGCCGATGATCTGTCAAGATTGTTAGCTTGCGTCCTTCAATAAGGTGAGCAAAGTTCTTGACTGAAAGGTAGATGGCCAATAACTCGCTGTCGTACGTGCTGTATCTAGCTTGCGTGGGGTTTAATTTTTGAGAGAAAATGCCAATTGGTCTACATTCTTTACCGATATGTTGTTCAATTGCTCCTCCGACTCCAGTTGATGATGCGTCGACTTTAAGTATAAAAATTGCTTCAGGCGATGATGATGGATGCGCGAGACGTACTGCTTCAGATAGCTTGTCTTTGCAGCGTTGAAAGGCTTTCTTGGTTTCGTCAGTCCATGTAACTTTAACATTTGTACCTTTGCCTTTCTGACCTTTTAAGAACGATGTTAGGGAAGCTTGAGCTGTGGCAGCACCAGGGATAAAACGGCGGTAAAAGTTTAATATTCCCAAGAATCTTCTCAACTCTTTTACTGTGTTAGGAAGCTGGAAATTTCGTATCACCTGGGTACGTTTAGAATTAGGTTGTACACCTTCAGATGAAACTTAGCCTAAAAACTCTACTTTTGACTGTCCAAACTCGCATTTTGCTACGTTTAAACTTAGTCCATGTTTGGTCATGCGCTCGTGTTTGGAGATGTTCCAGGTGTTCCTCAGGTGATTTTGATGATATTAGTACGTCGTCTATAAAAACAAAAACAAAAGATAGATCACCGAAAACTTCCTGCGCAAACCTTTGGAACGTTTGTCCTGCGTTGCGAAGTCCGAAGCTCATACGTACGAACTCGAAAAGTCCGAAGGGTGTCGTTACGGCAGTCTTTTCGATGTCGGCAGTTCCTCTGGTATCTTATGGTAAGCCTTGACTAAATCCAGTTTGGAATAGATCGTTGATCCACTGAGTTGATGGTTGAAGTCGTGGACGTGAGGTAGCGGGTACCGATCAGGAACGGTCACAGCGTTCATCCTTCTATAGTCCCTGCATGGCCTCCATGATCCATCTTTTTTTGGCACCATGTGTAGTGGACTACTCCAAGGGGATTTAGACGGACGACAGATACCTGCTTCCATCATAGTTCGGAATTCTTCCTTCGCAATCTTTAGTTGTGGAGGTGTTAATATTCTTGGTTTAGAAAATACTGGTGGACCTGTAGTTAATATATGGTGGGTTGTTTTGTGCTTAGTATCTCCTGTGAATGGTGATGGACGAGTTATCTCTGTATATTGTGACAATAATTCGGTATATTTACATTTTTGGACAACGGTGGTTACTTTTATGTCATTAGTTGATCTGAAAATTCGAGTGATAACGGATAGTTGAGTATCCCCGTCGATGAGTCTATGTTTTTTTAAATCAACAAGGAGGTTGAATTTACGGGGAAAATCAGCCCCGATAATTGGTCTTTCAACTGTAGTTAGTATAAAAGGCCAGTTGAACGAACATCGTAAACCTAGGTCTAACTTCAACCATTTTTCACCGTAGGTATTCATGGTTGACCCATTAGCCGCATACAGTTTAAAATCTGTTGGAGGAATTCTTTTGTGGCACTGATGAACTGGAAAAACGGATACGTCAGCTCCAGTATCGATTAGGAAACTTACGTTTGTATTTGTATCGCGTACAAATAGGCGGCTGCCTAATAATCTACCATGACCACTCGCCGCGATGTGGTCATGGCTTATTCGTTTCCCGAGTCGTTGGTAACATTTTGCCGTTTCGTGGTTTTGAATCCACATGGCTTAGTTAACCAACGTGCACCGTCACCGAAACGTCTGTGGTAGTAACAGATGTCATTATTATCTTTTGATTTGGATCGTGAACGTATTCGGAAATGGGAACGAGAGTTAGAACGTCGAGATGGACCAGGTTTATTTAAAGCTTCGATTACTTTAGTGAGTTGAGCTATACATTGATTCAGATCAGTGGAATTATCAGTATTAGTATCAGAATTATTTATCTGATTAATTGTTGGNTTTTTCCGGGGGGCTTTTACACCCGAAGACTTAGGCCACTTAGGTGGGCCTATAGAACAAACCCGGGTTAGGGACCGAAATCTTCACAGTTGTGTGAAGATGTGGTCGTTAACCATGACTCCCCTCCTGGTTGTGTTACAACCAGAAGTGTCGTCATCATGGTTTCCAGGCCGAAACCTGGTGGCGCCACTCTTTCGAGGAGCTTCCCATTTATTTAAACAATTCTGGGTTGACATTATCAGTGTTAGTATCAGAATTATTGATCTGATTAATAGTTGGTGTGGTACTGACTAGTTTGTCGGCCAACTCGGCTAGTTTATCCAAGTTGCCTTCAGCTACGGTAAGAATAGCTTGGAAATTGGTAGGTAGTCGTTGTATCCAAAGATATTTGAGAACGCCCTCAGTGACTTTGTTTGCTGCTAAGCTACGCATGTGTCGTAGCAGAGCTGATGGTTTTTGATCTCCTAGCTCGACTTCATTTAGCAGTTTTTTTTAATTGTCTCTCTTCACTTTCGGAAAATATCGCTAACAATCTATTTTTAAAAGTTAAATATTTATCGACTAAAGGAGGATTATCTAAAATGTCACTCACCTGTACCAAGACTTCGGCATCTACTGCTCCAACAACTGAATAATATTTAGTAGCGTCTTGAGTTATTCCCGCTATAGTGAATTGGGCTGCTAACTGGTGAAACCAAATTGTGGGATTGTCCTTCCTGAATGGTGGTAATTTGACCGATACTCGATGTATTTTGTAATTACCCGATGCAGCATTTTGGTTGGGATTAACGTCCGGATTCATATCTAGTAGTCAGATCACCGCTGTTTTCTAAGTCAATCTAACGTCGGGGTCACCACTGAGAGAGATCGTTTTTAAGAGTTAATAACACATCGAAGAATGTTTTATTTATTAGACAATGATTGACAGATAAGTCAAAATAATATTAAACAAAAATAAAATAAACTAAATTAATTATTTGTGCGGATGGCACAATTTAAATAATTATAAATAAAATATAATTAATTTTATTTTCTTGTAGAGTATCCAAGTTGGTTGACTTCTTTGTGACTTACAGTCTATAAGATTAGAGTTAGCACAATCAAAAGGCCGGAAAATTTTGAGGGAAACGATTTTATTGGTCCCCCATGTTGAATGCAACTTCAGAAAAAAAATGCTCTACTCTACCCCTTTTCCACAAAAAAATATAACATGGCAACACCGATTTACCCTTTTTATAACCCCAAAACTACCTCCACATTTGTTGTTTCCCGCCTTCGATTGTGCCAACTCTAATCTTATAGACTGTAGTTCTGTCCTAGGGAATTTGAATCCTTCTTCTTGATTAATTAAAGATTTCGAATGATAGTCCAGTCGACATGTACTTTCGACCTTGATAAAATTTCGAATTTAATGAAACTTATGAAGGATATTGTTAATGGGTGTCCAATAGTGCTACTCCTAATTTTCCGAATAAAAAAACCTTGTGCTAACTTGAGGGGGGGTCAAAAACCACAAAATTTTGGCACTTTTTTCAGTTCTATCAAAATATTTCAGAAACGGCTAATTATAGTGAAAACTTTGTGGTAGTAATTTGTAGAGAATTAAATTTCCTTTAAATTTCACTGGTCAAACTTTTTTTGTGACCACACAGGTTCCGAGATATGGTACTTCGAAAATTGGCAATGATTTTCAAAAAATTGTGTTGCTCTCGTTTCGGGCCAAATATCGGCTAAAAAAGCCCGTCTACGAGAAAAGTCATAAGGAATAAATTTGTAGTACATTTAATTGGCTTCCTTTTAAGTGCAAAATGAAGTCTTTAGGCCCAGTAGTTCAGTTGCAATCGTAAAAAACACAAAGACGGAATATTAGGCCAGTCAAATTAGACCTATAATTCGCAAAGCTTGATGCCGTTCTGATTTTTTGATATGTTGTTTGGACCAGGTAGGGGAGTGTGATCCTAAGTTTGCAGCTTCTGAAAACCTGTGCCAGCTGCGTAATATGTGGAAAACTGAAAAATTTTTGGACTTTTTTTAGTTGTTGCTATATACCTCATAAACTATGCGTTGTTCGATGTTAGTTGTTCTTACTATTTGTTTAGTACAATAAATTTACAACAATTAAAGTCCAATGGCAAGTCTGTACTTTCAATAGTTTCCGAGATATGGCACTTTAAAAATTACTATCATTTTTGTACAAGCACAAAACATAGCCTGTAGATAAAATAGTTCTGTTTAAATAAACAGAACATTTTCATTTCATTTGTTTAAACAAAAAAATGGAAATTGAACATTTTAAGAATTAAGCCTTAAGCACTATTAATAACAAGTTGTGGACATTGAACAATCACTAGCACTATTACAGTGCATAACACGCCGTTTGACGTTGAAAGTTTGTAGTCGTGTATGGGAATACCATCTCCACCACGTTACGTGGCACCGAAACGATTCGGTCAGAGCAATCCTTGCTAGCTACAGCACCTAGTATAGGACCACAAGTATAGGATAGGGGCTCCTGAGGGGGCCCTCAGGAGTACTAAAACCGCGGAACAATGATGTCGCGCTGATGATGTAAGCGCTTTGATTACTAATACAGTTTGATAAGAAATTTACATATAGCAATCTTATTTTTCCACCTTTAAACATGATTATATGTCTCTTTCTTTAGTCGAATGCCAAAACTTGTTATAAAAAGTGTTTTAGATTCATTTCTTAAAAATTACAATTTTCTATTTTTTTGTTCTTTTTACGATTGCAACAGAACTATTTTGTCTACAGGCTTCATTTTGTCCTTGGATGAAAGCAAATTAAATTTACTACAACTTCTTTTCTTATGACTTTTCTCGAAGGTGAGAGGTTTTATGCCGATATTCGGCCCGAAACGAGAGGAATACTTAAAATTTCCATTTTTGGGAAAATAATAGTAATTTTTAAAGTGTCATATCTCGGTAACTACTGGACGTACAGAGATTCCATTGGACCTTAAATGAAGCCAATTATATTTAACAGAACTTCATTTTTTATAAATTTTCTCGTAGATTAACATTTTTACGCCGATATTCGCCCCGAAACAAGAGCAATACTTAAAATTTCCATATTTAAAAAAAAAAAAACTCCAATTTTTAAAGTGCCATATCTCGGAAACTATTGAAAGTACAGACTTGCCATTGGACTTTAATTGTTGTAAATTTATTGTACTAAACAAATAGTAAGAACAACTAACATCGAACAACGCATAGTTTATGAGGTATATAGCAACAACTAAAAAAAGTCCAAAAATTTTTCAGTTTTCCACATATTACGCAGCTGGCACAGGTTTTCAGAAGCTGCAAACTTAGGATCACACTACCCTACCTGGTCCAAACAACATATCAAAAAATCAGAACGGCATCAAGCTTTGCGAATTATAGGTCTAATTTGACTGGCCTAATATTCCGTCTTTGTGTTTTTTACGATTGCAACTGAACTACTGGGCCTAAAGACTTCATTTTGCACTTAAAAGGAAACCGATTAAATGTACTACAAATTTATTTCTTATGACTTTTCTCGTAGGGGGGCTTTTTTATGCCGATATTTGGCCCTAAACGAGAGCAACACTATTCTTTGAAAAATATTGCCAATTTTCGAAGTACCATATCTCGGAACCTGTGTGGTCAAAAAATAAGTTTGACCAGTGAAATTTAAAGGAAATTTAATTCTCTACAAATTACTACCACAAAGTTTCCACTATAATTAGCCGTTTTTGAAATATTATGATAAAACTGAAAAAGTGCCAAAATTTTGTGGTTTTTGACCCCCCCTCAAGTTAGCACAAGGTTTTTTTGTTCGGAAAATTAGGAGTAGCACTATTGGACAACCTATTAACAGTATCCCAAAGTTTCATCAAATTCGGAATTTTTTCAAGGTACCCCCCTGATTTAAGTCTATGGCGACTGGACTATGATCCCAAATTGTAATAATATAATCGAGTAGTGTCCCGAAACGCGATGACTCACCTCGAAATCATATGATATTGCTAATTAGATAACAACATTTATTCCAATAAAAATAAAGGTTTGTTTTGATTTGTTGGTCTTCAAATAGATATGATAACTTATCTAAATGAAGTTACTTGTTTTTTTTTTTTTTTTTTTTTAAATTTTGTCTCTCCGTTAGTTTAATTAGCGTTGTTTAATTTAATGGTTGTTTTTTTTTTTTGTTTTTTTTTTAAGGAAATTATTTTTATTTTACCCTAAACGAACATCAAAGAACTATAAATGAATTTATTTAATTTCACTTTATTTCTAAATATAAAATTAAGCCGGCTTAAGACGGTGTAAACGACTCATTAAATATAAATTATGTTTAAAACCTGTTGAGGAAATTTGTTAAGAAAATGTTGGTTAGAGCGTCAGGGGCTGACGAATTTCTATTTGTATTATTAGGAATACAGGGTAGAACAGGAGGTCTCATATTCTACCGTGCATTTTCTCACTTCTGTCTACAGTGAGAGGGTATGAAATGCGAGTAAAAGAGACTACCTCCTATTAACTCCTACCAACCTGATATCGATTTTAACCCAGGTCCCGTCTATTCTTAAATAGAACGTGAAATTTCAACGTAAAAGATGTTAAGATTGCCAATGGTTGCGGTTCGGTAAACAATTGCAATTGCGAAATTGCGAGTAGTTCAGATTGTTTAAAGAAATTGTTTTTTTCCAGTGAACCATAGGAAAAAGCCACCCAAAAACANCGTGGATGGGATCTATACAGGGTGTTTCAGCTAAACACAGACACAGAAAAAGGGGTGATACTTCATCGAGTTTTCAGCAAAAATGTCCTATTAACCCATGGTCTATCGGCCCCCATGGTCTATCGACCTTAGTTTTCGAGATATCGATTTTTTTTATTATTTAATTTTTTTCTTATAAATTGCGTAATAATTCGGCAACTAAAAAAGATACTAATATGCAGTTTACGGCATTCGACAGAGGAATAAATTTAAGTTAAAATGCACTATTTTTTTTTATCAAATCGGTGTTGTTTTCAATGTGATACATACTACTAAAAATGAATATTTAATTTTATCAAAAGTAATGATGTAACTTTGAGNAGTGAACCATAGGAAAAAGCCACCCAAAAACAAGGCGAACCCACCTCGAACCGGCATTTTTCATTGGTCACAAATAATTTACTATTTTTATCTTTCTCCATGATGGATTTATATTAGCAACATATCATTAGGAATCATAATATATTAGCAATCAAACATCCATTTGGATCCAGGGGCAAAAAAAGGTCGAACAGAAAGCACACTGGCCGCCACGGACAAAAGACTTGTAGGCTATATTGCACCATCCTGGTCAAATAGAAGAAACCTGAAGGCGGCTAATTGGAGTGGTGGGTGTACATTTGCCCGATTGGGCTCAAATTCTGTATTTCCCCTAAATATGCTGTCACGTGCAAACGGCTGAATAAATTTGGTTGGTTTTTGGGTACAATGTTAAGCTATATTCTGCGGGTGTTATAGGCTACATTACTTTTTAAAACTCTTTGTAGCTCTTTATAAGGTATTTCAAAATTCCAATTTATTT
>KZ653349.1:48190-60042 GCA_001010745.2 Gerris buenoi
AAAAAAAATCGTTACACAACTCAATTTTTCTTAAACATATGATCTCGAACTTGCTATATATGTTACTAGATAGTATATATAAAAATAACTTAATCCTGCTTAATAGCATTTAAATTTGTACCAATTAAGTTGTTAATTAATAATATTATAAGAAAAGATACTGACAATATCAATGTAAATAAATAAAAGCAAGATTCTAAAATTTCTTCTATCCTTCCAATGAAGATTAAGGGTTTGTTTGACATTTTAGTTCTTGAAACTGTCCGTTGACAGGTGAGTGCGCCACCATCGATTTACAATAGGAATTCGTCCATTGCTGTTATGTAATCATTTATCATATTTTCATATAAGAGGGGGGGTAAAATGGAAAAAACGCGTATTTATCCTATTTTTGACCCTAAATGGTCAACATTTGACCCCTAAATGAAGTCAAAAAACTCTGGCCAACGAACTGATCCTTTATTTTGATATTATTGACATTTTAAAACTTTTTGGATTTTCTAGGTGCATCCTAGGGGAGATATCGTCTGGAGTGACACATTATATACATACATATAGCCTATACATATATACATACATACATAAAAAAAGTGTTACATTTTAGGAATCGATACAGAATGGTCTGAAACGGATTTTTAAAGCCATTGCAATAGCTTAATTTTCTTCGGAAATTCGCTAAAATGAGAACGTAATTTGGATTTCCCAGACAGCCGAAATAAAAATTATATTGGACCCTAAACCAAACGATAAATGGCCAACCTGCGATCAATTTCCCACAATATTTAAATTATATTGAAATAGGAATTGACCCCAATTTTATACTGTTACAAATTTTAGAATTCCTTGACCTCAAGAAAATGTTCTTCTTTTAAATGATCATAATGATTTCGTTACCTTCGGTAAGCTCGCAAGCAATGGTGTGCCAATTAGTGTGGCACATAGCTTTCGTTGAATTGCTTTTACGACCTATTTATTGTCTAATTTATTTAATCCAACCCCCCTCCTTTTTTACATTTTTCCCACAAATGATTTCTTTTTACATGAATAAAAATACTAAGGTAGCGATAATATTTTTTTCCCACGAGTTTACAATGGGTTACAATATTTACTACGTTTTTATTAGCTTGCTTTCTTGTTTGTTTGTTTGTCCAGTACAAATCTTGCAATCGATTTTTAACTAACTTTCCGAGTAGCTAGACATTTGAAACTTTTAGAATAGCTCAGAACACGATGACAATGCAATATTTTAATACTTTTAACAATTTTTCAGCAAAATTTAATTCGTTTTCAGCAATTTTTGTTGTATGGAAAGTTAGTTCGAAAAAAATCCGCAAGTTATTTTATTTGTTTTGACATGTCCCATATTAACAATCTTCATTTTGACCGGTTTTAAGTTTGTGATTTTCTATTAATTAGATTAGAGGTAAACATTGAATGAAAGCGAAAAAGTAAAAGTAAACAAAGAAATAATTAATTAACGTGACAACCAGGATTGTTTGCAGCAGTGTCCTAGGTATCGGTTAGTTTTCTGCATCTGTACTTCTTTACTTGTACGAATAATTTTTTTTTTCTTCTTTTACCGTCCCCTACACGGGGGCATATCGATGGCCACGGTTTAGATTTGGTGCTGCGAGATCCGTTGTACAAAGATTTTTCCTTTTATAGGTTTAAGATCAGCTAGATGGTTGTCATTTATATGAAGTAAATGAATTTGGAACTATTTTTTTTTTTCACTAACATTATTATATTATAACAATGACAATTATATTATGTATCAACATTAAATAAGATTCGACATAAAATTTAAAAACGTAGTATATAAAAAGTTATTTTTATCTTGTAATTATTTATACATGAAGTTGTAATATATGTGTACAAAGGTGAGGGCCCTCAGTAAATGCTTATTCACCTGGCCCCGTTTCAGCTCGTAAAAATATCTGAAAAATCACTTTTTTCAAGGAAATTTTGAATATGTAAATATCGTTTTTCAGAATGAGAACAATGTTTACGTTGTATTGGATAAATTTAGAAGCCAATTGATTTTCATATGAATTTAGATTATTTCATTGAAAAGTGTTTTTAAACAACCCCTTTACCCTTTTACTATATGTACCTGTAATTTTTGCTTCCGAGCTTGCCAAAGGTAACGAAAGCTATGTGATCGTTCCGAAGAACGAAAATTTCAAAAATTCCAAGACAGAAATCCGTTTCAGACATCAGGGGAGAATTTTAGTTCCGTATCTGTCTTTCGGTCTGACGGTCTGTCTGTAGCTCAATAATTGTTTATGTTCATAAGAAAGGGAAACCTTTAGCCGCAGATGGTTGCAAATTATACAAGACTAACAGTTTACCGTTATTTTAATGGGATCTTTTCAACCAATTATTTTAATGGGATCTTTTCAACCAATTATTTTAATGGGACAAGTATTTTTTTAAGATTTGTTGAAAATTTGAAAGACAAAAAAATAAATAAAAACTGCCATTATGTATGGCACATAGCTTCCTCGCATCCTACACACGTACTTTATTGGTTTTATGCTTTTAAAATCCATTCTTGTCAAATTCGATGAATTGTTTCCCCCGTTTTTTTAATTTGTCAACATTGTTTTACTTTCTTTCAAGAATTAAAGTATCAATTTAGCTAAAGCTGTAAAGAGCGCAGACGGTTCAAATTAATCTTTGCCTATCTGCAGGTTACTTTCGATAAACTATAAAAGTATCATACAAATCAGATAAGTACTTTTGNTTTTTTTTAATATCATAATATATATTAATAATTTTTTAAACTTAAATACCTTTTGCGACCCCCCGCTCTACACTCTACACTAAAGCCTCGGCCCTCGCGCTTCGTGTATGCGTCTGATAGCAAGTGAGATTGCCGCCTTAAAAATCACAGCTCAAAAGTGCCGCCCTTCAAAATTTGCCGCCTTGGGCTATAGCCCTTCAAGCCCCCCTGTAAATACGGCCCTGTCCGAAGAACGAAAATTTCAAAAATTCCAAGACAGAAATCCGTTTCAGACATCAGGGGAGAATTTTAGTTCCGTATCTGTCTTTCGGTCTGACGGTCTGTCTGTAGCTCAATAATTGTTTATGTTCATAAGAAAGGGAAACCTTTAGCCGCAGATGGTTGCAAATTATACAAGACTAACAGTTTACCGTTATTTTAATGGGATCTTTTCAACCAATTATTTTAATGGGATCTTTTCAACCAATTATTTTAATGGGACAAGTATTTTTTTAAGATTTGTTGAAAATTTGAAAGACAAAAAAATAAATAAAAACTGCCATTATGTATGGCACATAGCTTCCTCGCATCCTACACACGTACTTTATTGGTTTTATGCTTTTAAAATCCATTCTTGTCAAATTCGATGAATTGTTTCCCCCGTTTTTTTAATTTGTCAACATTGTTTTACTTTCTTTCAAGAATTAAAGTATCGATTTAGCTAAAGCTGTAAAGAGCGCAGACGGTTCAAATTAATCTTTGCCTATCTGCAGGTTACTTTCGATAAACTATAAAAGTATCATACAAATCAGATAAGTACTTTTGAAAAATTGGCGCAGAAGATTGAAAATTATACAGGAACAACAATGGGCTAATTATGACAATGTCTGATGTTGGTTCGCAAAAAACGAACGACAGGCAGACACGTAACCAAAAATGTTCCCTGATGTCTAAAACGGATTTCTGTCTTAGAATTTTTGAAATCGGAGACCTAATTTTTTTTCGTTCTTCGGAACGATCACATAGCTTTCGTCGTAACTTCGGTAAGCCAGGAAGCAAGGAAGCAAAAAAAAAAAAAAAAACGCAGTCAGGAGACCAAGAAATGTCTGGAACGGATTTCTGTCTTGGAATTTTTGAATTTGGTAAAGTAATAAATTTACGTTTTTCAGAACGATTAAATAGCTTCCTTTACCTTTTGTAAGCTTTGATGATAATTAATTAAATTAGATGCTATTGGATTAAAATTATCCTTTTAAGCATTGACTATCGGATAGTTTAAAGTTATAAATAAAATGTAATATTATGTATATGTCTTGTTATGCAACGAAGAAATTGTTCTTTTCTTTGGAATTACTTTGAAGGCACCTTCAACTAGAATGTAATAATTACGAATAATTTACATAAGTGTTATTATATGGTCAAAAAGGAAACATGGGTATTCCAAATTAAGCTATAATTTAGAATTTAAAAGAATAAAAAGACCATATAAGATTCTAGATTGTCTCATTTCATGCTAAGACTCATTTTATGTTCTAATTGCTCTTAGAACATTGTACACTTATTTTATTTTTTCGCAAAAAATAAAAAAAAAATGAATATTTTAGTATGAATATTAATTTTATTATGAAGTTAAAGAGAGCATATTACATTTTACTTGCAAAAAAATATGCATCTTGCCAGTTTGTCTGTCTATCAGTAACGTTTAAGGGGGGATGTTCTTTTTACTAATGCCTAAATCACACACCAATTGAGTTTCTTTGGAGTCCTCCACGTTAACAGGGTTTAACTATTATCTTAATATTGAAAATTTATTTCATTACGCTGGCTTTAATGATTGAGCCACGTGATACCTAGTTTATAATAAATTTTACAAGTTAAATAAAAAAATATCAATTTTTTTATATGGCAAAAGAGATAATTACAGTCTATAAGATTAGAGTTGGCACAATCAAAAGGCGGGAAAATTTTAGGGAAACGATTTTATTGGTCCCCCATGTTGAATGCAACTTTACAAAAAAATGCTCTACTCTACCCCTGTTCCACAAAAAAAAATATAACATAGCAACACTGATTTTCCCTTTTTATAACCCCAAAACTACCTCCACGTTTGTATTTTCTCGCCTTCGATTGTGCCAACTCTAATCTTATAGACTGTAGGTATCATAGTTGCTAATAAAAAAAGGCTATAGGTCAACGAGCTTGAAATTCTTAGGCTCTAGTTTAGGAATTGTTGTATTTAGGAGTTAATAAATTTATAATATTGACAATACTGTCTCTACGATTCGGTGTCAGGTCATGCTGAGTCTTCTTACATATTATTTTTCATTTCATGGTCTATAAATTAGGCATCTGCATTTTAAATGATTCATCTCATTTTTACTTTTAAGTGCGTTTCCACTCTTGAACAGTTGCTATGCATTTCCAAAACTAAGTACTACGGCCTTCCCGGACGCCATCTTGTAGATATAAAGTCTGCATGGCCTGGCTGATTCCATCAGTCCAAGATGTTCTGGCTCGTCCATTCTTCCTATTCCTCCGATGTACGATGACAACTTCCTTCTAATCTATTCAATCCTCTATTCCTGATTAATGGCCTATTTGCTGGACAATTTTCTCTTAATATTTCATGCCATCATGAATGTAATCGTTAGATCTTCTTTCCAACCTTGAAACGTAAATAGCTCTTCTAAGACCATTTCAACCGCATTGAACTATCTTTTATGGTGGTCAGTCACTTTCCAGGCATCAGTTGCGTTATGTCAAATTGGACTCGACATGCAATCTAAATTATTAGCCAATATTTCAAATTATGGTATAATAACATTTAGATTTCCTGATAAATTCCACATTTACAAGGATGAGAATTCCAATACATATTTCGCTTCCACTATTTAAAGCATCTTCAGGAATTGGCTCATTCTCTTAAAGTATAATATGATACATTCTTTGATTCCCAAGACCCAATAATTTTATGAGTTAATACACCCGGCAGTTTTCTAAAGGCGATGTTCATTCTGAACGTATCAGTATCAAATTTGGTACAATTATTCCTTACCGCTATCAAAAACTAATACTGTAAATGTGGGTTCTAAAAGTGTTTATCATTCAGAAAGAGCACACTAACCTCATGTTTTCATTTTCATATGTATGTAGTTGAATACGACTTTTGGCGCTGGCGTCTGCCCTTCACGGACTGTTGCGCTACGGATTATTATCATTATCATACAGTTATTCTCAAGTTATATGTTTTTTTTATGACGGAAGAAAAGATATCTCTTATTCAAAGCGTTAGCAGGCCAATGCTAATATATGGAATTGTTTTATTTTTTTTTCAGTTTTGGCCTCTTTATAAACTTTTTTTTCTTTATAGTTGAAAACTTTTTTTGTATAAAATAAAGCCAGTCATTGCAAGAATACCGATTTTATAATACACATACATAAATAAATTAATATTATACTTCACATTAACAAAATTGAAAAAAAAAAAAAAAAAAAAAAAAAAAAAAAAAAAAAAAAAAAAAAATCCTAAACAAAAGTCTGTGTTTTATATTAAAAATGATGTCACCAGAGATTTCGATCAGTGAGCCTGATCTTTATCACAGAATTTTAAAATTTAGTTAGAATAAAGTTATAATATTTAATATTTCTTGAGTTTAGCGTTGTCTCAACAGGGTTATAGTGGCCTAGCCAGTGTGCGTGTGTGTTTTTATAGACCCAAAGGGTTAAATATATTTAAATTATATACATTAAACTAAGGGGTACACAAGAGGCATTACTTTAGCTATATTAGGTAATGTCTTAGTGGTCGCCGGCAGGAAACATCGCGGTAGGTCCGGAGGCGACCCTTAAGGGGTCAATGGGTCAGTCTACAGGCGAAAGGCCGACCACGTTCTTCAACCCACTAATCGCCCTAGCAGATGTTTTATAAAATAGAACGAAACCACTTAGCTGAGAATGTTCACTGATCTAGCATGCCGGAGCCCGGTAAGCTGCTTTGCAGAAATCCAAAGGAATAATCTGCCACTAATTCTGCGTCCGCTTCTCGATATCGTCCTATGTCACTCTCCAGCTAGTGGATATCTTTCTCAAGGGCAGAATTAAGGGCCTACTGACGGATGCTCTCAGCTGCACGTGCCAGAATTCCGTATCTTGACCAACATTGGATCAAAATAGAGTACGGGAATCTTTTCAAAACAAAGATAAAACCGTTCATAATTCCACCATAAATAACATAAAGATAATAACCTTAAACGAAATAAGCCATTCTTAAAATTTTTTTACGTGAATTTAAGTATTAATTTAGCAAAAGATAAAGAGCGCTGGGGCTATCTGTGGGTTTTCTTTTGATAAACTATAAAAGTTTTATACAAATAATTACTTCTGAAGCTATAGGTTTAAATAAATGCGTATTTGTACGCGTGCGGAAGAGAAACAAATGAGCTCAGAATATTGAAACTTATATGGGACCAACAATGCGGGCTTATTATGACCTACCATTTCATTGAAATCGGGCGTGTAGTTTATAAGATATGTTTTATTCGCAAATATTGAGTGACAGACCGTCAGATAGACACAGCACCAAAAATGATTTATGAATCTGAAACGGATTTCTGTCTTGGCATTTTTGAAATCAGAAACATCGAATATTTTTGTTCTTCAGAACGATCACGTAGCTTCCGTTACCTAACTTCGGTAAGCTCGGAATCAACAAATTGAATATAGAATTGATATATTACAAATCTTTGGTGGCGTGAATTTTAAGGACAAACCAAGACGAATAGTAAGTAGAGTTGGTTCCTTTCGTTGTTCACTTTACTTGTTGCTGGGTCTTAAGGAAACAATTAAAAACGCACTCTTTAGCGATATTTCGACCCCTCCTTGGGTCAGACGAAGATAAGATAAGAAATCCCTAACCAGGTCGACTGGTGGTTCGTTGTGGTTAGTGACACAGCGGCTTCAAATAATCTTTATCATGAACGCGACTGGTTGAAGGCAGGTAGACCAAAATAAGGTAAAAACAAAGGGAGCTTATAAAATTGGATCGGGTTGTTTGGTTTTTAGTAGTCTGAGATAGACTACTAAACTAGACTACTATTAGCGAAGATATTGCGATTTCTTAAGTGCATAAAGTATTCTAGTTGAGCCCCTATACATAATAGGAAGAATCAGTAAGTACGTAACAACTCTGATTTAATATATTAATGTATGAGTAAGAAGTATTCTTAGGCTTACAAACACGTTAGGAGAAGAGTCCACATTACCATGTTTTGTGACATAACCATGTTTGGCTGGAGATATACCGGAGGTCAACATAGGTGCAAATATATGAAGTCCTTTAAAGAGATCATTTCCACCAATGTCACGTTCTTCTTCATCATAGCTCAAGACAGTTTCAAGATTTGGACATGATTTGTTTATCCGCTTTATTCCATGCCTGCGAATTGTCCATTTGATACTGAAAATCGAAGATTTTGCTGTGTTTTTCCATTTCTATAAGCTGGAATCTCTCTTTTAGTGGTGTTATCGCTTTGTCAAGCAAAACATAAAAAAAGTTAATTTTTAAATATGTTTTCCCTGCACCAATAAGGTTTATCTTCCCATTCATAAGATAATTGCTTTTGTTTCTTGGGTAGAATTGAATTTCCTTTTCAAACTTTGCACTGACATCAATTTTTCTGCAAGCTCTGTTGCGTCTGAAATTTCACTATGGACGCCATATCAGACTGCGTGGTTTCAAGGGACCCTTCGCCCTTCATACACCTACACTGGGCTCAGTAGGGCCATTCGGCACTCTAGCTAAAAGTAAATAGAAAAACGTACCTTTAATCTCGTTACACGCCACGCCACTTCCTAAGTCGCCTAAAAAAAAATAAATGGAAACCGCCAGTTGGGTATTTTATTTTTATTGGAAAGGGTGTGTTTGATCAACCACAGAAAAAACTTGACCTCATTGATGTATTACACTGTAATATCTTATTTATTTTCCATCTCTAATATCATTTTCCCTGTTTGGCGCCCTTATCAGTTTCTTGGCGTCACACCTGCAGCCGCGTAATTCGCAGGATTCACGGTCCGACCCTGAGTCATTGATAGTGTTTGATAGTCAGATATGGAATGCAATCAGGCGGGTGGCATTCGTTGAAAAATCCCGTGTCCCATCATGACGTCACAAAACTTGGAACAAAAATGTTATTTTTCCATAGCCAATATGAATCTATTATAGCATCAGTAACAATCATAATAATTGGAATATTGTAGTTGTATTGTTCAATAAAAAAAAATAAAAAAAAAAAAATCCTAAACAAAAGTCTGTGTTTTATATTAAAAATGATGTCACCAGAGATTTCGATCAGTGAGCCTGATCTTTATCACAGAATTTTAAAATTTAGTTAGAATAAAGTTATAATATTTAATATTTCTTGAGTTTAGCGTTGTCTCAACAGGGTTATAGTGGCCTAGCCAGTGTGCGTGTGTGTTTTTATAGACCCAAAGGGTTAAATATATTTAAATTATATACATTAAACTAAGGGGTACACAAGAGGCATTACTTTAGCTATATTAGGTAATGTCTTAGTGGTCGCCGGCAGGAAACATCGCGGTAGGTCCGGAGGCGACCCTTAAGGGGTCAATGGGTCAGTCTACAGGCGAAAGGCCGACCACGTTCATCAACCCACTACTCGCCCTAGCAGATGTTTTATAAAATAGAACGAAACCACTTAGCTAAGAATGTTCACTAATCTAGCATGCTCGGTAAGCTGCAGAAATCCAAAGGAATAATCTGCGACTAACTCTGGGTCTGCTACTTGATATCGTCCTATGTCACTCTCCAGCTAGTGGATATCTTTCTTAAGGCAGAATTAAGGGCCTACTGACGGATGCTCTCAGCTGCACGTGCCAGAATTCCGGATCTTGACCAACATTGGACCATAATAGAGTACGGGAATCTTTTCAAAACAAAGATAAAACCGTTCATAATTCCACCATAAATAACATAAAGATAATAACCTTAAACGAAATAAGCCATTCTTAAAATTTTTTTACGTGAATTTAAGTATTAATTTAGCAAAAGATAAAGAGCGCTGGGGCTATCTGTGGGTTTTCTTTTGATAAACTATAAAAGTTTTATACAAATAATTACTTCTGAAGCTATAGGTTTAAATAAATGCGTATTTGTACGCGTGCGGAAGAGAAACAAATGAGCTCAGAATATTGAAACTTATATGGGACCAACAATGCGGGCTTATTATGACCTACCATTTCATTGAAATCGGGCGTGTAGTTTATAAGATATGTTTTATTCGCAAATATTGAGTGACAGACCGTCAGATAGACACAGCACCAAAAATGATTTATGAATCTGAAACGGATTTCTGTCTTGGCATTTTTGAAATCAGAAACATCGAATATTTTTGTTCTTCAGAACGATCACGTAGCTTCCGTTACCTAACTTCGGTAAGCTCGGAATCAACAAATTGAATATAGAATTGATATATTACAAATCTTTGGTGGCGTGAATTTCAACGACAAACCAAGACGAATAGTAAGTAGAGTTGGTTCCTTTCGTTGTTCACTTTACTTGTTGCTGGGTCTTAAGGAAACAATTAAAAACGCACTCTTTAGCGATATTTCGACCCCTCCTTGGGTCAGACGAAGATAAGATAAGAAATCCCTAACCAGGTCGACCGGTGGTTCGTTGTGGTTAGTGACACAGCGGCTTCAAATAATCTTTATCATGAACGCGACTGGTTGAAGGCAGGTAGACCAAAATAAGGTAAAAACAAAGGGAGCTTATAAAATTGGATCGGGTTGTTTGGTTTTTAGTAGTCTGAGATAGACTACTAAANTTTTGGTTCAAAAGTTATTGGAACCGTAGAGAGTGACAGACGGACACAGGAACGATACTATAAGGGTTTCTTTTTTTTGGTTTTACCAACGAAACCCTAAAAAAAGATGTGATAAAAAACAAAATAAAGTGACACTTGTAATAACTAAGCATAGTATTTATAAAATGCGAATTTTCGGGGATGACTACTAGTGACACCTAGTAGAGGCATAGAGGAACTAAATGCACCACATTTCATCCCCACCCCTTTTTTTAGTTGATGCAACGAACAACAGATAGCGCTGATGTCACTTTTCATGCTTTTCATGAAGGGACAAGAAATCGCGCCAAATGTCAACTCTATTTTAAGTTTATTCTCTATGGATGCAATAATTTAATTACACTTCTCCATCTCCGTAGGAGAATCAATGTTCTCATCTTGATGCATTGTTGTTGGTACTCGACGTTGAAGCGAGCACAGCGAGCTGCTTACTTTAATAAAATGTTTTAAATCAAGTAATGTAAATTACATAATTATGACTAGAGAGGTTAATAAAATGTAACACAATTATTAATTGTGTAAATTACAATAAATTAAAACTTATTTATTAGCACAGTAAAACTAAACTGACTTATTTTTTGTGTCACATCAGAATGACAAAATTGACATTTTGTTGTCATAGCAACAATAGAAATTGAAAAATAGTAAACAAAAATGACATAATATAAAGTATACACCCTGTCTGTTTGTCAGACTGTCTATCAGAAACGTTTACACAAGTAAAAATTCCTGATTAAGTTGAAATTTGAATTTGGTATAGTTGATCCTTTTACCTACACTGATGCTCTGACCAATTTCTTTATAGCGGATAGCATTATACGTCTAAGCATTCGTGCGAACAAAACTCGCGTGTAAACTTAAGATTTAAACGTAAAATTAGAATTTTAGGACAGGAAAAGATTCTACCTTAATCTATTCGATGAGAAAAACAAAATATAAAAAAACAGTTTTTCCGAGGTAGGCTGTGAAATAGTAACTTTACAGCCTAAAAAACAAAGCTAAAATCAATTTTTTCATTACGTGGACTTAAAAAATCTTTTCTTTACTCCTGGCAGTAAAGAAAATTTTTTTTACGTCCTAGGACGCAAACAATTTTTATTGTACTATAAGAGCTTATCAATACTTCCGTAGGAGCGCTATTTTCTTACTGAAATGGCCTTAGTACGATAGAATTCCGCTAGATGTCAATGCGTTTTATTTATCTTTTCTTATAGTGTAACCTCTTTTTAAGGTTTCTTTTTTTT
>KZ653350.1:25312-38458 GCA_001010745.2 Gerris buenoi
GTGGGGTATCAAATGAAAGGTATTGAAGAGTAGATGACAAAAATATATAACACTTGAGGGTAATATTTAATTTTCCCTGCCATTTTGTCAAAATATTAATAATCCCCCCCTCCTCCCCCTTACTAATTTTGAAGTGGGGTATCAAATGAAAGGTATTGAAGAGTAGATTACAAATATATATACCACTTAGGGTTAGTGTTTCATTTTCGGCGCCATTTTGTTAAGAAACGTCGACATTTTTCGTTCCCCCCCCCTCCTCAACCTTACTAATTTTTTTTCACAAAACCAACGAAACCCTTTTTACTTGAGAATTCACGCCTTACCAATTTTTTCACTTATTATTATTTACTACTATTTTATTATTTGTAATTTATCTCTCTCTTCCTATTGTCGGCATCAATAAATTTATATTATTATATAATTTATATTATTATTATTATAAAACGTAATTATTTTTTCTGTTACAATTATTGTTCGTAATTTTGTAACATGTATTATCTCGTAATTATTATAATCTTTTACAATTTAATGTATAAATAACTTATTTTTTAGGGAATTCGGTAAAACTTCAGCTTTGAAATTTCGGTGGAAATACATGTTTGAACGTCCTCTTATTTAGTATATAAATGAAAGTAAAATAATTTTGTTCCTCGAAACGAAATAGGGTAAAACTGAAGAATGTGAGGCGGTTGATAGAAAATATTGCGGGGCTCCACTCCAACATATTTTTTTTTGACAAAGAGATATCAAATCTCCTATGAACAAATCATACATAATATTATTTCTCAAATGCTTAGTTTGACAAAGGGATAGTCTCTCAAGTTGTGCTGCCAAGCGATTCTTGACCGTCATCTCCTTCAGTTCAGGATACAATAGGTTTGTTCCAACCACTCGGCAAAATAGTTTGAAACTGTCCGACGTGTGCGCATCGGACTAAAATTGAACTACTGTTGCTAATGCACATGCGTCGGACAGATTCAAACTATTTTGAAGTGTTGTTGGAACGAACCTAATAACAACAATAAAAACTATGATTAGCAATTACTTCATATTGCACGTGCCAGAGAAATTTCCTTAAGAGGTGGCTCTGAATCTCGGCCTTACACGTACAATATGAATTCACCGGATTAACTTATTTTTTTGGCTAGTTTTAGGATTCAAAAAATATATTAATCATTATTTTAAATCTAATAAAAAAAACCTAACAATCCTTTTTACTTTTCCTCACCTTCTCCGAAGGTATATAGGAAAAGTATTGTTTTTATTTTATTATATGCTAAAATCCTTTGACATACCTTACTAGTAAATTTCATGGCTAAATTTTATATTGCACGTGCCAAAAAAAATTCCCTATAGGGTGGTTAGAGGTGGCTCTAAATCTCGGCATGTACGACGACGGACAATATGAATCTACCAATTTAATTTATTTTCACTGGGATTTTTTATTTGTTGTTTTAGCTGTTTCTATAATAATAATTATTTATTTACTTTAATGAAGTTATAATAACAAATAATCTCAATAAATAATTATATGTAACTACGGCTAGACATGTAAGACAAATAATAAAGTAAAAAAATCATTCATAACAAAATTTTATCAATGTTTGTTTTTCAGTGTTGCCAACTGCTCTATTTAAACTAAACCAGTTGAATACCAAGTTGAATTTAAATTTAAGTTAAATGTTGAAACATTTAATTTAAACTCATTTTTACTTTCTCATATACGCAGTATATACCTAAGTATAAAGAGAAAGTATTGTGAAGGCACGGTAATTCGATTTCTTTTATTCTAAATTGAAAATACAGCAGAAAGATTATTAACTTTTGCATATCAAACTAAATATGTATTAACAAAATGTAAACGAAAAATACAATAATTCAGTATAGAGATTTACTCATAAATGGTGAACACCGTGCATGGGTCAGGGGTATAAAAGCTCTTGAACGAATTTATTATGAAAATGTATGAAAGATATAACAGGAATAAGTTAGATCGTTATTTCCGTCACTACCTCCAGTTTTTTTTCACATATCTTAAGTAAGGTCTCTTTCCCTAAATAAGGTCACTTATTGGGAAAAAAGGTTTAGGTTTAGTTTAGGCTAAATCTATGTTCTACAGCTATACTAGGAAAATGCTTTTATGTATATTTGCACAAAAAGACCGAGTTTGTAATGGTATTAAATCAATTCATTCTTAGGTGTAAAAAACATATTTGATTGAAGCATTATTAGTTTACATAAAGTTTTTGTTATTTTTAACTTCCTCATTTACGTAGTATACATTGAAAGAAAGTACATATTTCGATGTCCGAAAATTCAATTTTAAGATATTGATAAAATTTAAAAGGTTTGATGTCCCTAGGGTCCAAAAATGTGCTTTAATAAAATGTTTTCTGCTATGACTCTAGGAGCAAAAAAAACTTGGCTAATGTTGATTAACTTTGGCAAACACATTTAGAAAAAGCATACACCAAGATGAGATGGAATCGAGAAATGGATCTTAGCTCTACATTTGACTCTGAAACGCGAGCCATGTAACATAGAATATTAAGTGTACAAAAGGAGTGTTATAAACGTATTCGATTGCTCTACACCCTATACGTATTTCTTTGTCCTGCAGCGGTAGAGTCTTTATCCTATCTCAGATCAGTAAACCTTGAGTTGGCCAAACTAGAGAAAACTGTAAGCTGTAGCCCTTATGGTTTTTCTGTACGTAGAAAAAAACGCTTAATAACATCATTTTCCAGAAATGATTCGTAATTTAATTTTAACCAATATGCTGTTATTTACAGTGTTTCAGGTCTCAAAATGTCTAAAATCTCCTAACCATTAAAAAAAGTCACATCCTGCCAGTTTTAATACTATGCCTCTTCAATTATTAGTTACTATTACTTACTATTTTCCTGCACTTTTCTAATAGCCAGCATATAAAAGATTTTTCCCAAAATTCATACCAGCTTTATGTTAAGAGAGACGAAATAAGTATTGAGCATGAAAGATATTCTATGGTTTAATGTGTGAAGCATATTTAGAATATTTGTAAAATTTCAAACGTGGTATTTGTCAATACATATTATATAAATTTCGATACAAGCTTCTACGATTCCTATCAGTTCTGCAGAAAAACTGGACCAGAAATTATTTAATTTAAGAGCGTAATTAAATATAGCAATAAGTATAGTAATCAAACTTATTAAAAAGTAAATATGCTAACTTTAACAAAGATTAATAGCATAATTATGAGTGATTCAAGTTGGCAATAAGACTCAATACTCTCTAAACTGATATAAAATTTTCGAAATTTAGGGCAGGTATTCGGGACTCGGGATATGACATTTAACCACTAGAATATAAAGGCACTAATAAAATAAATTGTAGTGAATGTCACATTTTCCTCACTGCTTTTATCATCTACCTAGTCAATCATTTATCTAGTTTATCTGAGTAATTGAAAAATATTCGATTCAAGTCGACATGGAAGAATTTCTTTTAGATAACTTCGAGATAATCGAGTAGAGTCCCGACGGCGACGGGCGACGGGATCGGGCGACGGGCAACGACTCACCTCTAAATAATTTATATCGTGAAAAATTGATATGCCATAAGCTGGGATTGCACCAGTGACCTCCAGCGTATGAAGCGGGAATGCTACCAATGAGCTACCAAACCAGATTGAAACTTCCGGCCTTAAACTTTCTATTTAAACAGTATAATATCTATTTAAATTTTAATATTAAAAAATCATTTAAAAATCACATTTATTCTTTATTCATAACGGCTAGTATATATTTAATACACGAAGATCGAGAAAAAGTAAAAAAAAGAAGCATACATGTAGGAATCAGAGGAGGATGTGGGATCCTTCCTTTAGTTTGCCGCTCTAGATTTTGTGGATTTTACCCAACATATTTCAAGAATATAGTCCAATAGAAATAAATAAATGAATGTCAGTCGTGTAGGATAAATGTAAAGTCGGAAAATGGTGTCAGAGAAGTCCAGTCAAAATTCAAAATAGCTTTTGTCAGTGATATATTATTTTACTGAGAAAAAAAAAGGTATATTTACAATTTTATCATTTTAGGCAGATCTACAAAAGAACTTAGATAAGGGACTGCTAAAAAGTTACAGTGTGTTGTAAAATTTAAAAGCATTTGATGATCACTAAGTGAAGTGTAGTGTGTTGTTTATGACATGTTATATTATTATTTAACAAAAAAAAAAATAAATATTATAATGTTAAAAAATGATTTCTTACAAGCAAATCCAATCATCGAGAAAAAAAATATATAAACATTTTGTTTTACAGTAGTTGTGAAGGCTGAAGTTGCCCATACACGGTGCGATTTCTAGTACAACCAAGTTAAACAACTTGTCAATAAACTAAAAACAGGTTTCATAATTTCATTAGTTGTAATAGAAATACGTTAATAAAAGACAAGGTCGGACTGGAAAAAAATTTCGGCCCGGGAGTTTCTCCATCAGACAGGCCCACAACCTTGAGTTTTCCAAGGCACCGGCCCATATTAGGCCTTAACCATACCGGCCCACGGGAAAACTCCCGAACTACCCTATCGCCAGTCCAACCCTGATAAAAGAACAGTATTACCGAACAAAATTAATAAATATAAAAAATATTGATCTACAAATCTTAGGACCAATACAAACTAATGTCGGCATAAAGTTGTTTAACATATTTATAAAACGTATAGCCTCGCTCTCAAAAATCTATGGCGTTTAGATGGTCCCCTTAAATGGTTTTACTAACAATAATCACGACAGTTCAATTTAAAGAGTAAATATTTTTTTATTTTATTTTTTTATTTTTTTTTGATAAAACAAAAATATATTTTTTTGGTATTAAGCCTTATTGCTATATAGCTATGGCAACATATTGAAAAAGTATTATTTGAAAGACATAAATAGGGCACAATACATAATAAATGAATAATTGTTTCATTTAAGAAAAAATACGTGGCATAATATATCTGAAGAAGAGCAGCGCAAGTGGAGTTGATGTCAATTTAATAACAAAAACGGAAGCCTCTCCACAAAATGCTTTTATTAACAAGCAAAACTAGCTTTCGGCCTCTCGGCCATCATCAGTGCCTACAATGACAATACAAATAATGAATATTACTAACAATTAAAAAGGAACAGCACAGTAAAAAATTTTAAAAATTTAAAAAAATAAATAAAANAGGGGGGGGGGGGTCATAAAATTTAAAAAGATTATACAAATTAATAAAAATAATTACCGGTAAAAGGTAAAGAAAATTTGTATTGTCATTGTAGGCACTGATGATGGCCGAGAGGCCGAAAGCTAGTTTTGCTTGTTAATAAAAGCATTTTGTGGAGAGGCTTCCGTTTTTGTTATTAAATTGCATAATATATCCTTCCCGGCCCCTCCGTCTAGTATTCGGCCCTTAGAGGTAAAAAAAAAATAAGAATATCAATTAAAGGCTATATGACTCATTAAATTAACATAAATGTAGGATATTATAAAACGTTACCGTTATGTCGCATAATATATTAGAATACTTTGTATACATTACTTCCCAGTACACCACGAACGTAACGGAAAATAGAAACATTATTATTATTATGTCTGTCAGTCAGTCCGCAGTGTAACATTTTTGCAATGCTCCACAGCTTAAAAACTAAATAATCCTATTTTGATGAATTTGGATAGTAGGTCATAATTTGTGCATTATTCTTTTTTTAATTCACCAGACACCATACACACACACCCATCCAAAACACAATTACAACACACATTTTATAAACAATATGGATTGAAGGTCATACATACGACATACGTAATTAGTCATTTGTTTTATTCTGAATACACATACATTTTATAAACACCAATATATTTTAAAGTACTTATCCAATTTTATAGAAAGTCGGATGGTTTGTCAAATGTAGCCCACAAATATTCCAACATTAATTTCAGCTGTCTGCAAAAAGATAATTATGTATATGTTTATTAATTTTTTTTGTTGCTAAATTTTATCAGAGGAAAAAATTAAAGTTTGTAAAATCTCTTATCTATTAATATAAAATATCCTGTTATTTGAGAAATGTCGGAATGGTAATAAAGGAATTATCCGAGATCAATCAAATGCAAACGCAATTAGTAGCATGCTGAGGCGTTTAGTTAGTGATAGACACGGGTAGAGTGCGTTGAGGTCGGCAAGGCGACAGGCATTTGTAGGACCGTGTAATGAGACCAGAAGTGGACTCTGGTTCAACTAGCCCCTGAGGGTCTCTCTTGGCTCTTGCTATACTAAAACCAAACTTGCATCCATCGCTAATAGCTCCATTATACTAAGCTAAACTAATTAAAGTATCCCCTTCAAACTAAACTAAACTGCTACTGTGTTTCTTCGTGAACTGTGCTCTCTCTTCAACTAACTTCTCGCTATAATCAACCTCGAAGCCTGCCTATTTGACGTGGGAGTGAGTAAACTTGTCAATGAAATTATCCTTCAAAGGACTTCACCTGAAGAAAGGATCGTATTCTCTTAAGTTTAGCCACAAGACACAATTAGGAATAACTTTGAGAAGATTTTCCTTCAAGTCTTTGCACATCTTAACCAAATAGACCAACTCCTGGACTCCTGGTTAAAGGATACCTAGTTATCAACTGTACATAATGTATTTATCCTTGTGGCGTTATATATTCTAATATAGATAAAATATGAATATTATAATTTATGTATAATACATGTATGTTATTAAATAGACATAATATATATAATGCATCCGTTTCTGATTATGTCCTTTCAAAGGCTGAAAGCTGCTTTGTTATTAAAGAAATGTCAATTTACATGGAGAAACAGTTAGTGTTATTCCTTTATGATGACCTATGACCATATATACACGCTCCCAAATTATATAACATTATACATGTGTTATCACAACAAATACTCTGCCAATTAGTATCGCACATAGCTTCCTCACGCCTATTACGTTCTTAAATGATTATTTGATACTTTCAGTCCGGGTGTCATTTTATTCCAATATCTGTCCTAATGATGTCTGACGTTTTTAATATGGTATCTATAGTTTCTTCTTTAATAGTTAATAATTCTCTTTAATTAGTTACATTTTTCTTTAGTTTCATTCTTAAATTTTATTTTCTTATTATGTTCAATGTACAGTACATGTCCAAATAACATAAAACAAAAAAATGTTATAGGTACTGATATTCTTTCATATAAAAATACACTACATATTTAACTCTTTTTTTTTGCTAGATCTGATTAGTACTTTGATATGTAATTAATATACAATTATAATATTTTATCATCATCGATTCACTGATTAAATATACTTCAACTACAAATCCCGCAACGTGATGTTGGAAAACACCCTATAGCGTCATCTGTCTTTGCGCAAGCCGCGCGCGTCTGACGCGTTGCTTCAAAACACACCTTGTTGCCTCAAGTAGATAAATTCATTTTTAGAACCATTACAATACTTCCATCACCTCAGATAAGCTCTAAAGTAAATTGAGAGAAAAATAAAAAAAAGTTTGGAAATTATAGGTCGTAAAAGCTAAACATCAAGTACGCGGGGTAACTGTGCCTATTGGCAGACAATTGTTATTTAATAACACCTAAATATATAATTCATTATCCTGGAAGAAGTATTGGGCTATGAAGTTTATTTTCAAAAGTGAAATGTCCATTGAAGTGAAGAGAAGAGTGTTTGAAGCATGCATAATACCATGTATGACATATGCATCTCAAACTTGGACACTTACAAAAAGGGATGAAAAAAGAATTCAAGTCACATAGAGAGCCATGGAGCGTAGTATGCTGGGCATCAAGAGGAAAGACCGGATAAAGAACAAAGAAGTAAGAAGAAGAAGTGGGGTAAAAGATGGTGTAGAAGTTATATGAGCTTTGAAATGGGAATGGGCTGGACATCTCATCAGAATGGAAAATAATAGGTGGACGAAACTGGTGACTGAGTGGTATCCCAGGGAACAAAAAAGAAAAAAAGGAAGACCGCAAGAGCAAGGTGGAGTGATGACCTAGAAAAGATGGTAGGAAAGACGTGGACAAGACTGGCAATGGACAGGGAGGCTTGGAGAAAAATTATAAGGAGGCCTATGCCCAGAAATGGGCCAAATCCTAAAAAAAATAATAATAATAATTTATATATATTTTCAGTCAAAAATATTTCTTTGTGTTTTTATTCGTAGTTTTTGTAAGCTTAGCGGGAGAGTTTAAGCATAATCAAATAAAATATCAAATAACACCACTAATCCAAGAATCTAATTGTAAATGAAAAACTAAAACACTACAAAAAATAAGGCAAAAGCCGTGTTAGAATTTAAAACAAACCCCAAAAAAAGATTGACCAACTTTTAAGGAATATTTTCTATTTTTCCTAGTGTTCGCTTTAATGATAGTAGTTAATATTCCGTTTACTATTTTTTACAGAAAAAGAATCTGTTGCTGATTNNNNTAAAAAATAAAAGTTCAATGCTAATTTTTCCAAATTTTTATTTTTATTTGGTTGCCATAGCAACGCACGTAGTCATTTTACTTCCGCCACCGAAAATTAAATATAACTATTTTTTAAAACAAATTTTACATTTTTGAGTTTAAAATAGGATAATTTTACTCTTCATTTTATTTTTCTATTAAAGCCTTATTTTAGCAGCAATCAAGCGTTGAAAATGGCAATTTTGAAATTTCAACTGGCCACCATTTTGAAACGGCGAAAGATAAAAAGCTCTGGTTTGCGACAAATGTTTTTCTTTTTTCAAGGCCTTTCCAAATATGTATCACAATATAGGGATTCTAATTTGAAATTTCAAAGTTCAATCCAATATGGCGGCAACCAAAAGGGCGGGAAAATGGGTACCCACCAAAAAAAGTAGTTTTTATGCATGATGAAGATTGCAACAAACCGCAGTTTGATAGATCAAATATTAACGGAGATAATTAGCCGTTGCCGAACTTTTGCCACACCCTGTATATATAATTACATAAAAGTATTCATCCAATTTTCACAGATATAACATAAAAAGTAGCCATTTAATATTGAATAAAACTATGTGTGACCCAACATGGAATCAAATCATACGACCCGAGGAAGCAATGAACCACACTAATTGGCAGACTATTTTATTATTTGTTGTGTTCTTTATCGTTGTCTACAACTTTCACTGCTGGAACACTAATGCCGTCACAATTACATCGACAAAATCTAAATACAATTATGTATTTTAAATTTCAAATAATACATTTGCAATACCGGGATACGAAGCTGTAACTATGTATTATATTTAATATATTCGACCAACATTTGTAAAATTCATATTTGATTTGAATAGACGCTTAACATAATTATCTAGCTACAATGTGTTTAAGGTTATTTACATATTTATATATATAGGTAATAAATATCCAAATCACATAGTTAATGAATAGTATTGTTAACATATTAATTATTTATCAAATTATAATAATTTCCACTATTTATTAGAGTTTATGCATTATTGAGTCAATAAGAGATCTTATCTACTTATTCGTTAGTTTGCACCTTCAGCCAATTTTTCAATCTAGATAACCAATATGGAGTTCAACCTTTTCACAATTGTTTTGGCATTCGAGGAAGAGAAAGACTTTGGTTACTTAATCTCTTTTTTAAAAAAACAAGTAAGGCGCGCTTCACGTAAATAATCGCCGGTTTCTGTACGATTAAGTTTAAATATAAAGTGCAATAGTTGCATATTCTTTTTCTACTCTTCAAGACCTTTAAATTGATGTAGGTATGGTAACTAAAAACTTTTTTTAGTCGCCCGCCAAATTAGCCGCCATATTGAAAATATTATGTGTGTTACTTTAATAGTTGAATATTCTTTTTCTACATTTTAAGACCTTGTAACAATGTTTGAGCCCAACTCAAGTCGGCTTGGGGGTGAGGTGGAAAATACTTGCAGCTTCTTTTACCTCCAACTATTACAGACAGACTGAATATGATGTAAAGTCTTAATACTCTCATAAATGTAGTGGACGCCAGGTTCTTTATGGTAACGGGGAAAGAACCAAACCCAGGAAGACAAGGTGAAGGAAAGGGGAAGGAAACAGGAAAGGAAGGACACCAGACACAATTTTGATATGTAAATTTTGACAAGAAGGAAAGACAGATAGTGTACGTTAATAAAAATTAAAATGAACAGTGAATATTAAATTTAAATCAATAAGAATATTTTTATTCAGGTAAGTGGACAGAGCTGAATTTCTTTTGTCTGTTCGCCCAGAAAATAATAGAATTAAAAAACTGACCTAGTGTCAGAGCAGTCACAAAATGAAATAAATTAAAAGAAAAGAGTGAAACTTAAAAAGTTCATTAACTTGACAGAGTTTAAAATAAAATATAAATGCTAGACTACTTTAAGGACTGCCTGACTCAAATGAAAATTAAATGATAAGTAACCATGGAGGTCATTACTATAAGAAAATAAAAACAGTAATAAATAAAGTAACCTGATTAACTGAAAATACACTCATAAGGTACCTTGGGATCCCATCACATTAATATCCTACCGGTGGTCTTCCACCGACCTAAAACTACTTCTGGGCAAGGTAACATAAAGGTAATATAAGGTATTTACAAAGAAAGAAAATAATAAAAGAAAAGAATGCCAAAAGAAGAAAAGAAATAATCTGGTGTTCTTGTAGGGTGTTGTAGATCATAGAGATGGTGGATCAGTTAAGAGCCTCCAGAACTGGTCACCAACTCATGAACTATGTTATTAGGAAGGAAGTTGGTAGCAAATAATAAATTTCAAACCTTACAGTTTGTGAGCAGTCTCAAAGTAAAGACTGATATATATTTTTAGCTCACACGATCCTCACACAGGCATTGAAACAGGTGGTTGGTGGTTTGATCTGGAGCCTAGCTAGAGCCATAGACAGATCCAGAGATAAAGTAAATCTCACTAATTCCACTAACAGTGTCCTATCTAAAGAAATCCACTAAAAGTGTTCACTAGACCACCAAATGAAACTCAAACCAGAACCTCTTAACTCAACTTGAAAAACTCAGAACATGAGGTCTTGACTCTTGACCTTATCACCTGACCTCCAACCTCTGACCTGATCTTCCTACAGGCCTACCAACTTAACTATGAAAAGAAAGAAAAAATCTACTCAAATTAAACCTTTCCAAAACTAAAATCCAGAAACTAAAACAAACCTAAAATAAAGGAAAAGACAAAAGAAAACTTAAACTTGACAATGATAAGATAAAAGAACCTACACAGTTTCCCTCCAAAACTTAAACTAGAATTGGCGCCATAATTCAAATACAAATCAAACTCATACCACTTCTAAATTAATTTCAAATAATTAAATTATAAAAAGGGGTATATCCCAAATAAATATGTTACAACCTTCAAATTATAACTTCAAATTATAAAATTATGTTAAGTATAACATGCCATGGTGAATAAAAACTTTTTTTAGCCACCCACCATATTGGCCGCCATCTTGAAAATATCAAGTGTAAAAAGTCCAAAATTTGTCCAGTTGTCTAAAATGCCGAGATGTACCTTTGTGCCAAATTGGATGTTTCTAGCTATAGTAGTTTATGAGTTGAAACAAGCCAACGGACGGACAGACAGACGGACAGACAGAGCCGTTATATAAGGTTTATTTTTTTACTTTGTACAGAAACCTAAAAATATAAAGAAATCAGGCTCGCGCACACTTTAAATTGAATTATATTTTACTTACTACTGATTACAAAAACCCAACTGCCATCAACTTCAAAAGCAAAACATTATATTCACTTTAACGTATTATTGCCCAAGTTTATACGGTATGATCAAAAGTAAGCCATATAAATCTTAGAGCCCTTGAGAGCTTGAACACTTGTCTTTGAAATTGATTCATGGACGGTCAAGCATGTCCGACCATGGATTTAACATAATCAAGGCTCTGAACCCCAATTATATACCCAATTAAATCGAACATTTTACAAATCTTAGATACGTTATCCATTGTAATATTACTATTGGTAAGCCCCGTCCAGACTGCCGAACCGAACCGAACCGATGAAACAAGACGAGCATTGATGTCTGCGCAAGCCCAGTGTAAGGTGCGCATCTCACTGTGGGCATGCGCAGAGACCAATGTTTGGCTCGTTTCGCCTGTTCGGTTCGGCAGTTTGGACGAGGCGTTATGAGATCAAAAAAATGGTTTGTTAACGCATAGAATATTTTGCAGTATAAAACAGTGATATAGGTGAAACACTGTTACTTAATCAGTCAAACAAGCACAGTTTCGAAATTATGAAAAGAGACTAACAGTTAAAAGCAATCTGCAAGACCAATTTTGACGTAATTATCAAGAACAAAGCAATATTTTACATTTTTAATTAATTGTCCCCACTATTATCCATTTGAATGGTTTTTTAACACTTTAGCGGTGTAGAAGAATAGGAGCGATGGTTCATTTAATATCATGAGACCACTTGATTAAGAATAATGGTGGCATCTCTTATTTCATTGATAAAATTCTAAGAAGATGGTTTTTTCTTTCATTCCATCAAAGAGTACGCGTGTATTACGTTTTACTCAGTTTAATTCTAAAGAGAGAGGGTTCTCTGTAGTAGAAATAAGTATGAATTATGTTGTTTGGTGACTCAAAAGTTCTTAATGGGTTTTTACGAGTATTTTGAATATCTCTTAAACGTAGAATATACGTATAGATACAAGGCGAAAATTCGATTTAGAGATTTTTATACTCATTTTGAGGTTTAAAAAGAGGTTTTTAAAAATGTTTATCTTTTGTCAGTTGTATGAAGTCTTTGCAGACGCGTGGAAAAAACATTAAACTTAATAATTTAAATGTTTAAAATATAAAAAATAATTAAATAAAACTAGTTTTTTAGATGAAATATTTATTAGACAAAAAGATCTGGTGCAATTAATATTCGGTATCCACAACTCAGATTTATATTTTTAAATCCTTTGTATTAACTTCACTTTTGCCTGCTTGCCGTCAAAATCTCTGGAAGGCTAGTTAACCCTCTTCCAGTCATCCAATCGCTCTGCAACTTGTCACATAGACACTACCAATACAAAAACATTCTAACAAATATAAAAATTATATAAAAATA
>KZ653350.1:49754-60457 GCA_001010745.2 Gerris buenoi
TATAGCGAACACAAAATTATCAGCTGTTCCAACCAAAATGGCGGATAATTCATGTTGCCTTTTTTTTTTTTTTTTTCTTTTTTTAATTTTTTTTTTTTTGCGATCATATGAATAATTCGTTTTACAAGTATGTTATCTAAATTTCTTGACACTTTCGTTTTAAAAGGTCCGGCCTGGTTACTTATCAATCCTGAAGGTATTCTACTATTACCTCGGTTAGGTGAATTTCTTTATGATAATAATAATTTGCTGTAACGTGAAAGCGTACATTTTGTGTCCAACCATGAACAATGCGCTGTGTTCATACACGTTTTCATAACTATTCCACTGATTATTGTGTATCATAAATTTTGGATAACTTTGCAATCAATTTGGATCAATTTTGGTGACTCTTTGCTTCTTATTGCAAGATTCCTCACTCTTGAGTATGGTAGAGGCTAGATGCTGTAGCGAACCGTTTGGCTTGCCGACGTACCAGATGTGGTTAATAGCTCAAGTTTTAAGGGATAAGGTATAGACTAAATAATCATTTAAGTGAAGCATTAAATCGCTTATATACCTATCGCTCATTAACTTGAGTCTTCTTTTGAGCATAATACTTTATAAAGTAAATAAATAGCGGTTCATTAAAGCTCTTATTCCAGTTAATTAATTAAATTTAAAAGGCAAGAAGGAGCAATCAGAAATTATAAGTTACGAAGTTAATACCAACTCATGCTGCAAAACAACTTACAGGGTAAGAAAAAGCCCCTTAAAGAAAACAAGGGCCCTGTTAAACCCTTAAAGTATATTTTGGAAAGTACTTAAAAGTTAAAAGAAAGTTTTCTAGCAACACCGCCATCAATTCACACTTCTGTATCCAAACAAACTTACATCAACACTTACAACTTTTTTAAAAGTTTAATAGTTTTTTTAACATTTAAAACTTTTTAATGATAATGTGTATACAAATCACCAATAACATTTTATGGCAAAACATTGATATAAAATGGCACGATATAATAATAAATAAATAAACCTATACACCGTTCTCTATAAATAATTTATCGATTACTCTATAGAAAGAAAATTAATTAATATAAAACATAAATATAATAAAATAGCTAGTATCAATTGTTTTATTTCTTTAGCTAACAATGATGTAAAAAATTATTATAAAAAAGAAAATAATTACATGCATTGCCCCTTAATCTTATGTTAACTGATATTAACAGTTAAAGATGTGTAAAACAATAAATGATTAGGTCACAGAAGGTTAAATGATTACGACTAGAGAAACTGATAAATATCTGATAATAATGATGTAAAATAAAAATATAATAAGTTTATAGTAGTAATTTCTTCGGGGTTATTTTTAAATTTGAAATCAATCAAATCGTAAAAGATAACTGAAAAACGAAACTCCTTTATGTCTCCAATTCGAAAATTCATCAATAGACACACGCATATAATTATATATATATATATAGTGTCAAGTTCATAGAATAGTATTGCGTTCTTGAAGAAAGGGATAAAAGAGAAGAATGATTGAAAACTGCTGCCTTCTACAGATGGACTTTTTTCTTAAACCCTAGGTAGCTTTAAAAGGGAAGCTATTGAAAATGTTTGGGTTGACAGTGTTACATTTTAAACCATTAAAACCAACGAGAGACATTCAACTAAATGATGACTTTGAATCTAAAGTCTAAATAGAGATGTTGAGAACCTCAGAGTCAAACCTGAGGCTTTGGGGGTCCCTTCACTTTATCCTAAAATGGTCTTAATCCCTCACCTCAATTATCCTCGTGGAAAATTATACGGCCACCTGGGAAGAGAAACCTGGGTCCGTCCCATCTAAGTCTAACGACATCTTTCGACTTGACAACTTCATCACGGACCAACCCTTTAAGATAAGATCATTTTCATCTTAGCCAAGGTCTTAATCACAATTTATCATGGGTCGGTTAATTCTAGAGACCGAGTGAGAGGTTTCTTAATCCCTAAAAGAGATATATTAGGGAGTTCGAGGAACCGTTGCTCACTTTCATCGAATTAAACCCTAACAGTGAATATAGTTCACACTTTCATCTCATCTTATAGTTGAGACATCGTAATCAAAATGGTATTAAATTATACCTTTCTCTTGAATTTGGTTCTTAGAGGGAATAATTTAATCGTATTATATACATAGACATATCAGATAATATTCTATGCAGATTTATTTTAACTACCGAATAGCAGGTCGATATAAATCAGCTCTATGTCCGCTAATAGAAGCCTTATAATAATTCAATAAGAAGTGTCAGAATACCTACTTGAAATTAACCAATAAACTCTTCTGTATAGGAACAAATTATATTTTATAATAGTAAGCGAATTATTGTGGCACATAGTTTCCCTGCTTATTATCGCTTATTGTATTTACAACTTATTATTGTTTCATTTACCCCCCCCCCCAGGTCTGTCAAATAATTTTGATATTTTACATGAATAGAAGTATCAATTTAACACAATTTAATAAGCGGAAAATGAATATGAAGATAGAAGAGAACCTCATATGTCATGGATATGGATGGCAAGTGCGGTTTTATCATTTTTGTCTTATATGTCATAACTTCACAACTATGTTGCTTTAGTCTACTCTATAGTTTTTGTATCCGATGTATACTTGGTCGCAGTCCTTACCTTTTTCTGATGTTTAGGTTTTCTGTTTTATCTTTCAGTTTATGGGGATTTTTTTTTTAATTTTATTTATAGGTTTAAAACGGAATTTAAGTCTATCGCGTTTAAAGTCATTGAAAGTTTTTTGGATACTTCCAGATAAGCCTTTTATGAACGTGAGAGCTTCGTAGTAATTAATATTTCCTATTGGTCTTTTTTTGAAGTGTTTGCTAATGCTGTGTGCCAAAATGTATTTATTAATTTTATCGGGGAGCAATTTATTTCAAGTTTCTTGTAGATTTTATTTTTGAGTGTAGGTATATATTTTGGGTGGTTGAGGGCTATTATTATTATTTTATTTTTATTAAATTGAGTTCGGTATTACGTTTCGGAGTGGTTAGAATGGTAATTGAAAAACAAGCCTCATTCGTCCCCGTTTCAACTCGACTCTCCTCCGTTTGGCATTTCGTATTCAGTAAATTTGTTTTTATACGCAGTCTCGACCAAAGACTTGGCTCGTTTTTCTTCAGAGATTTACTGTTTACAAAGCTACTAGTTATTGATAGTTAGGTGACTTTTTATTTCTGTGGCTATGGTTGTAGTACTTGTGTCAAATTATTAATCTAGTAATACTTTTTTGATGTAACAAATCCTTTTATAAATAATAAAACATTTGACTTACTTGGTAAACCAATTGCTGGAAAGTTTTAATTAACTGACCTGAAACATAACATCAGAAAGGAATTAATTACAATTGGGTTTTAATGAACAAAAATATAAATATATATTGTTTGTGGGGAGTGTTTATCGTAAATGCAGCTCGCTTTAAACCTAAACAACTCCCGGCACAGATAGATCTAATTAAATTTATATTTGAATTCTTCCGTATAAAAATTTAAAATCAATAATTTTGATAAAATATCAGACTTTTTAAATACTGATGTAACAACCATATGTAATTTAAGCCTCGTTCACACGATGACACTAATTCGCGACATTTAATGCCGTGACACTGCTTGACATTCAGCGTCTTAGTTATAGAGCGTTTAGTGCCGTGACGTCTACTGTTCATACGACTACACTCGGCGACACTAATGTCGCGGCATTTACTGTAATCGTGTGAACGAGGCTTTAGCTGGAAAAAAAAATATAAGAAAAACATGATTCTCTCTCCATAATAAATAAATGATATAATTTACTTCACTGGACTTCATATATTATTTCTTTAAGATGAGCTCCATCGATACTCCTACATTTATCGGAGAAATACGGCTTATGAAACTGGAGATGGATGTTTAAGGAATTTTATTTTAACGGAAATGCATGGGGTGTTAAATGAAAGTGGATGACGCCCTGGCACATATATTTGGTTTCGTTTTATACTAAATCCATCTTTTCGCCATGTCTCGTTAGGCTAGGTGCACACTACTAGGGGCAAAACAGTCTGCAGACTGTCTCTGGGCCTTCTGCCCCTGTGCAAAAGATTGCCGCCGGCGAAAATATTTTGGTGGCAAAAATGGCCAATCCATTTTTGGTGGTTTCACGTCATTATAATAAATGGTTTAAAAGTTATAGTAAAACTAACTTTTAAATGGCCACATCTTGATCTCGCTAGGTTCGTTGTGCTGGTAACAAACTTCAGCACATAGTTTGTTAACCAGCACAATCAGCACATACTTGAAGACTTTATTTTAATGCTCACATCCTGAATTTTTAGTTATATCTATATTCTTAGATATATATAATTTAGTATTCTATATTTTATTCTATAAAGTGATCAGTGATCATTCGTCTAATGATAGGTTGTGAGGGAGTTATGTGTACCGCACACATAGGCGGAACTAGACAGCAAGCCTAGGGGGGGGGCTAAACCTACCGGGGGATCATCTAGATTTTTGGTAGAAAATTTGGCCCCAGACAACGTATTTTTTTATTCTCTTTCAGCCCCCAGGGATTGGGCTTATCCAGAGATGGTACAAATTCCTCATCATTCACTTATTTTTTTATTTTTATTTTATTAGAATATTGCAACTACATAATTACATGTTATAAGCAAAAATGATGTATGTTTTTAGAATGACATGGCGTTGACACGAAGTGAGGAACTGTCCATTAGCAGTAATCACAGATACTAGCTTCTATTATTACATATATCTAGAAGTTATACATTGTTTAATAAATCGCGTGGCCACTGCCTCTTTAGACGTCGGGGAGGATTTCCGGGAATGAATGGTAATGATAGGTTGTGGATTAATGGATTTGGGTGTTGGGATATAGAGTCGTGGAAGGATTTGTATCGAAATTTGGCTAGGTCATGGGCAAAGGGGACTTTAAGGTCATTGTGAAGGGTAAAGTTAAAAACGTAGAAAGGAGCTTGGACTATTCTTCTTAGAATTTTGGACTGTTGGGATTGGATTCGATAGGAATCATTCACAATTCTAAGTCTAGAACTGTATCAAATTTTTCTTTTCGAAACATTTATTTTCAGGCAAAGTATGAATTTAAATCCTAGGTTTAGGTTTCTGACCTAAGAACTGAGGGCCGACAGCCTGACGATATTTATTTATTTTATTTCAGTGCGCTTTCTTGTCCCGATTACGACACCCATCAAGATAACAAAGACACACGAATATACGACCTGTAAATTAACTCTACTGTTTTCAGTAGTTATTTGTCAATTTTTAGACTGTCTTACCCTTTTACTTTATTTAGTATTTTTGAGTTGTGTGAGAACATACGAATGTGAACTTATACCAATAGGTACTTATTTAGTTGGATTATTATTATTATTTTTTTCATTTGCAGATTTTGTAGGGGGGCTAATTAGGATTTCGAAATCTGTAGGGTGGGCTAAGCCCCCCCTAGACCCCCCCTAGTTCCGTCTATGACCGCACACTAATTTAGTTTTTTAGATTGTACATAATTTGTTCCATATTGATCAAGGCTTTTTAGAGAATTCTTGTCAGTGTTTTGTGGTGTTTTAATTGATTCCGGACAATTAGATTTTCCTTTTAAAAAATTCTGGCTCCTGACCTCGTAAGTTGTCCCGTCCTTTCTTCGAGCTCTACACACTCCAGCTAGCAATAGATTCTTGAAACATAATAAACCATGGATGTCATTATTTACTTACATTACAATGTTCATGTCAACTCATCTCACGTATACAGACAAGTTCAGTCAAGTTATTTGGCTAAAATTTGGTTAAAAAAAAGAAGAAAAACCTCCTTATTATGACCAAGGGATGCCGATTCTTTTACGTCCTAATCAACACAACGTAAAGTTAATCAAGGAAGATGAACAGCCACTTTACATATTAACGCAATGTGGGCATTAGTATGAATGACGTCTCACATCTCTGAAATTTGAATCATAACCAGATTTGACGGTGTTGGTTTCACATTAGTAGTGAGTACGCTAGAAAGGAAATAATCACTTCATTAATAACAATATAGGATTATTATTATTATTTTTATTTTTGAATGTTCTTTCAGTAATGCAAACAAAAATCTAATTGGATTCTTGTTTGACTTTAAACGAAACATTTGAAAAGTTTTAAGAACATTTATTCATATATTTTTAAGATAATCTCAGAGAAAGTAAACCCGTGCAATTTACTACTTTATACTTTTTATTTTCCAAAATTTAAAAAAAAGGAAAAAGAATTACATTCTTTTTTTAAATAAAAATTATGCGGAGGAGAAATGACAAAGTATGAATATTATGACGTAGGAAAAGTGTCTTATTTATCTTAGATTATTCTACTTCTTTAATGCAAAAAGTTTTGACAGATAAAGTAAGAATAAGTTGAAGTTATAATTTGGACAGATTTTGCATTATTTATTTTATTTATTTGTTTTTGTTTTATTTTTGCTTCCGCGCTTACCCAAAGTAGCCCAAGGAAGCTATGGAGCTGTGGTCGTTTAGAAGAACGAACATTTTTAATGTCAACGATTTCAAAATTTCCAAGTCAGAAATCCGATTCAAACATCAAAGAACATTTTTTATCTGTCTTTCGGTTTGTTCACTTAATTTTTGCGAACTAACATACCTCAAAAACTATTGTATTGAAATTACTTATATGTAATTTCAATACAATTCGTCTATTATAGTTTTTGAACCCATTGTGGGTTTCATATAAGTTTCAATAATTGCACTCATTTTTTACTTTCCCTCACCCTCTCCGAAAGTATATAGGAAAATGTATTGTTTTCATCAAAAAAAAAAAAAAAAAAAAAATTCCAAAACTATTTTAATTTTATCCAAAAACAAGTTGATTTTTCCTTTTGGATACTTTATCTTAGAACGATTTTTGTACAGTATGTATACGTAGTTACAGTAAAAATTATAATTATCAAATAAAATTCACAGTGAAAGTTATAACACTAACCAGAATAGATTTTAATTACAAAAGTTTCTTGAATTAAGTCTGATTGAAAAGCTTGAATACATAATGCATGCGTAACAGTTGTTAAAGTTAAAATTTTATCTCTTGCCTAGATAAGAAATGCAAATGTAATGAGAGTATCTAAAGTCTGAAGGAAGTAAGTAAGTGTCTAGTTGAACAGCTGAAGGATGAGTACGTGCATTAAGAATTTTAAGGTACAGATTTAAGTCTGCCGTAAAACAGAGAAACTAAATTAAAGTTGATAAGATTAGGGTAATCTATATGTTACTAGAAAGAATACTGTAATGAAGTGGAATATCGCTTACCCAGTAAAACGAAGTGATTGCATGTAATTCAATTCAATTTTACAGGACCGTCTAAAAACTAACAATATAGTATTAGAATGTATAAAAGAATTGCACTAACTGTCGAAAAAAGAGGGGCATCAAAATTCATAATATTTGGAATTTTGTCAATGTTTCACTGGAGGAGCGAAAGGATGTTCTTTTTAACCACTTTTTTTTAACTTAAATGATGATCTTATAACAGGTTACTGACCACTTTTATTTTAACTAAAAAATTGTATTATTATGTTCTACTGGAGAAGGGATATTGTCTAAGCTATTTTAAGCGATATAATTTAGATTTATTATTATTAATTTTATGAAGGGAATATGGGTTGATCTTTTTAACCTAGTCCTGCAGAGTGAAGAAGTGCCAAAGGATGGACTGCTACAGACATCATACTTCTGCATAAAAAAGGAGATAAGGAGGACCTGAACAACTACACACTTAGCTTAACATCATCTGAAAGTAAAATATTTAATAAATTCATCCTGAACAGAATTAAAGAAGATTTAGAAGTACAGCAGTCCACTGAACAAGCAGGTTTCAGATCAGGTTTTTCAACTATTGATCATATCCAAGTTATCAACCAAATTATAGAAAAAGCCATAGAATTTCAAGACAGTCTATACATAGCTTTAGTTGACTATGAAAAGGCATTTGATTCTATCTCACACCAGTTCTTGTATTCAGCACTTCAATCTCAAAAAATCCACAAAAAATATATAAACATTATTAAGAATACGTATTCAACATGTAAAGCGAGAATAGTCTTAGATTCCAAAGGTCCGTTCTTTGAAGTCCAGCGAGGTTTAAAACAAGGCGACCCCCTTTCACCGTCATTATTTAACTGTGTATTAGAAGAGGTGTTTAGAAAACTGGACTGGGCTAAAACCAAGTATGGGATACACATGATCAACAGAAGACTAACGCATTTGCGTTTTGCTGATGACTTGGTTCTTTTTGCAAGGACACCTGATGTCCTAGAAAAGATGTTAAACGAATTGGAGGAAAAAGGAAGAGACGCTGGCCTAAAAATAAACGAAAAGAAAACTCTGCTCAATAAAAAAAGACAAAAAATAAAATTAGGTGAGAAGTATCTACAGTGGGTGGACGAAGCTACATATCTTGGACAGCTAATCAGCTTTAAGGATAAAAATGAAAAATAATTAGGAAGGAGAATTTGCTTGGCTTGGAAGAAATATTGGGCTATGAAATTTATTATGAAGAATCCTTCCATTGATCTTAGAAAGAAAGGTCAGGTATTTAATACTTGTATCCTACCTTGTCTTACTTATGGCTGTCAAACCTGGAACCTAACCAAAAACATTCTGCATAGACAAAGGGCAATGGAAAGGTCCATGAAGGGAGTGAGACTAAAAGACAAGATAAGAGGTAGCATCATAAGACAGGAGACCGGGGTTAAAGATGTATTCCAAACAGTTAAGATGCTAAAATGGAATTGGGCTGGCCACTTGGCAAGATTAAAAGATGGAAGGTGGACCAAGGAGGCAACACTGTGGACATCTTACTTAGAGAAAAGAAAGCAGGGGAGACAGAAAAAAAGATGGGAAGACGACCTCCGGCAAAAAGCAGGACTTACTTGGTATAAGACAGTAACAAACCGTGAAGAGTGGAATAAATTGGGAGAGGCCTTCGCTCAAACTGGGCCTGGTTCTAACAACTAGGAAAAAAAAAAAAAAAAAAAAAATTGTCTTGATAGTAACAATTGAAGTATATTATATTATTTCTGATTTTTATGTACAAACAAATTTTATGTGTTTGAATTGAACCAATAAAGAGGCTTATTTATTATTATTTTTAACACGTGAATTACAGTAGATTAATATTAAAAACTAAATCAATTAATGTGTAATTTAATTTAGGTTATTAACAGATATTAAAGGAATAGTATAATGGTAAGATTGGATCTTTACAGATGGAATTTTCCCGTATGATATCGAGTATAAATACACGATATTGTGAATTCATTACTCAGTAACAACTACTAGCTTCTAGCATTCTATACTAATCACTTTTTTTATTTCTAAACTCTATTCATCTCGTAAGTAAATATTATTATTTAATACATAGTCATACTGTCTATAATTGATATTATTCTAATAAGTCATTTATGTTTTTATCTTAATATCATTTTAATAGTGATTTTTTTTTATAGTGTTCATGTCAATTTTAATGGTAAACTTCATAATATAGGTTTTATCATTAAATTAACCTATTTAGACATATAATTATTACCTAACTAAATGAGGCATTTTAATAAATGCTATTATAAATATTAAAATGTATAATAATCGGTTTTTATATTTAAATCCCATAATATGCTTTTAAAACCTTACACATAATGATAATTTTATTTAATTGCGACAATTTTATAAATGATATTTTATAGCAGTACATATAAAACGCATTCATTATAAGGCAGAAACTGCAAAATAATTTGAAATTGATTATTTATTTATGGGTTAATAATAATAAATAATAAAGAATTATTGGTTTTTATAAATTCTTGTTGCCTATTCAATTAATTAATATAATGTATAAAAATGCAACCTATGCCAACACAATTACAAAAAAACATATTTTCTTTATTTCATGGAATAATATTAAATCATGGATATATCGACATTTCAATTGTTTCCCATGATGTGGAGAAAGTTAGTTCATACATATATACATATATGTACATATACACATATATACTTATATGTACATAATATATATACATATATGTATGCTCTACACATACATTACATACATACATTTGTCTAACTAATATAGTAGATGGATCTTAAAGTGTAAAATTATGCCACAATGGTCATTTTGATTACCATTTACTCCACTAGCTCTGATATAGTTTTATTTAATTTAGAATCTTCTATCGGCGAAATATATTACTATGTGCTACAATAAATTCAAGTGAAACCCAATCTACCTTCTATTATATTTTAACTTCCTGGCATGATATTATTAGAGTGTATTATTTTTTTCACCAATGACTTGAAAACCACATTTTCCCGTAAAACTACTTATATAGTTAAATTTGTAAATTAATGGACTATAATATATTTTATCTACGATTGATACGTAATATAAACATTATATCTTTGTTTAGATTCGTAGAAAGTGATTCTTTACACACCTGTATTAATTGCGTGTCACATAGTTTTGAAGAATTCCTCTTTTTTTCCACTCTAGTGACGAAAAGAAGATGAATTCTTCAACTTTACACACGATTAGCGAGTTTGTTTACATTTAACATAACTAATTTGATGTTTATTTAATAAAAGTAACTGTTTGTATCGAGTTTTTT
>KZ653350.1:61005-76962 GCA_001010745.2 Gerris buenoi
TTTTTTTTTTTGTTTTTTTTTATTCATCATTATCGATTTTTTTAATTCTATTAGCAGAGAAACAAATAATGGCTCGCTACACTCTCCTCTGTGTTATCGCTTCCTGCCTGGTGGCTCTTGCTGTTTCGGTGCCGTTCGAACAGAAAACATCTTTCGACTATAAGGAACGTCACGACTTCCAGGACAACCCGTCTGGATCGGATGCCCACATGAAGACCCAAAGAGCTAGAGTAGAACATGACTTTGTTGGAGGCAAGAACTGGGCTGCTGGTGGTTACGTTCAACACGAAAGACAGACTATGTACGGAGAGACACGTAAGCAAAACGAAGGAGGAGTCCAAGTTAAAGTAACATTTTAGATTCATAAAGTACATAAAAATATTATCATTTTTAAATAGTATTTTTATTAAATTAGAAAACTTTAATTGCATTGCAGCACTTATATATAATAAAAAAAAAACTCTCAAAGTTGTAAAATTGTAACTTTTTTTTTTTTTTTTTACCTACTTTATTAATAACGACTACTTAACTTTTTAAAACATTGTGATCTTTTATATTTACTGTTACTTTATTCACCGATAATATATAAATAAATATTTATTCATATTTGAACAATTTGTTCTTATTCATATGTGTATATTTCCTTTATTTAAAAACACTTTAATATTCATCCTGAATATATTGTGATGAACTACGCTGCCCCACTTCATTCTTTAAGGATCAATCTTTATAGGTGGCTGAATACGCTACGGTAAACCTGAAAGGTTTAAATGAAATGGACCTAGAACACGCTTTGGGCAGATATACCTTCTAAGTTTACTGGAGTGTGTGGCCAATGGCCATAGCAGAATTGACAAAAATACATACACTACTGTTTTCTTGTCTGGCCGCTTTTTTTTCTGGCCTGTTAAGTGAACGAATCTTTTAGACATGTTTTTAAAGATTGCCCAATCCTAGATATACCAACCTTATATATTCCCACTTAAAAATAAAATGCAATAATTTATAGATCCAAAAAATCTTCGAACCTCAAGAAGTAATCTATTTGTAGGCCAAAACTATTGTTAGTAAAAATAAGTGTGGTGTCGTGGGACACCCGATACCCGATAGGAACGAAGTTCCTTACGCTTCTCATTAAATATAAATTATAAAATCACAGTAATAACTACTTATACATGGTGGAGTTAGAAAATAGACAAAATTATAAGTAACTAACTAATTTTACTAGCGGAGTTAAGGCAAAATTTAATCAAAAGCTTTTTATTATCTTTGAAGTGGGCGTCTTTCAATAAATAATGTATTGTATATTGAGAAAAAAGTTAATGATAAATTTATGATTTATAGTTAAAGCAGATGGTTGTAGAACAAAAAAGAACTGTCCCCTCAAACGCCGCGCCGACGGCAAATTAATCCAATTAAATATTAAAATAAAAAATATACATCATTAACTCACAAAAACTTTTGCTTGTATATCAGGTTGAAATTTTATATGCTTGTTTCAATTGTACTACAGGTTATGTATACAAAGTTTCATTAAAATCATTACGTTAGAACGTAAGATATCGGTAAAAACGTTGTTTTCTTTATTTTAATCGTTTTGGTCCGCTTTAATAAATTTAGCGATCTTTATCACTTCATAGCAGTGTCGGTGTTCGTTTAACTTAAAGTCTTACTTTTACTTAAAGTTGTTTGTCTCATTAAATAGATGAAGTTAGAATTTTTTCCCGTCCAAAAATTCCTATTTTTTAATTTTACGCTTACGTTTACGCGAGCATTGCGTGAACGCTTGGGCGGATAACGTTGTCCAACAAACTTGGCTTGGGCATTAGTAAAATGAACATGTGTACCAAATTTCAACTAAATCGGTCAACTTTTACACAAGTTATCGCCATTATCGGTAGATTTCGTGACGGATTTTGCGTGACGGTGATTTTGGTCGTTTTTTCGGATTCACTCCCGGGCCCAGAACGTGCCATAAGGAACTTCATTCCAAAAATTATAATAGTTTATCATTTTACCTGACATAATAAATAATTCTTAGAATAATTTAGGAATTATAATCACGTTATAGGGCGGAAAAAGTGATTAAGAAAATTGGTGCAACTTTGCTAAACTAAGGAAACACCGTCATATTGATTACCCATAGTGAATACCAATAGTGATTACCCATAGTGATTGCCCATAGTGATTACCCATAGTGATTACCAATAACATAAGAACCTAGGGGCGGTATTACAGCGTCATGTTTGACACTGATAATCTCATCGAGTTAGATGTGTAATGGCCGATCTCCTATCCTTAATTTTGATTTGGATACAAAGAAACTGTTCCTTCACGAAAAAAAAAAATGTTAATTTATTAAAGTAGCTTTTGGTTTTGGTAAGACTATTTTCGGTGCTAATAATGGAAGAAATTGAGTAAAATTAATAAATGAGTGTCTATGAATTGCTGGAAACCAACGTAATACTCTAGTTTGAGTAGACGAGAACGTATAAAGAAAACAAATAAGGACAAAATATACAATATACATCTACATCTACATTGATCATAATTGCAAAATTTTTAGATACTTTTTCATTTCATACATTACATTCATAGAATGGTCCGCAAGTGAAGCTGATATCAATAGTAAGTCATATAGATCCTGAAAAATTATATCTAGAGGTGAAATCGAGAAATAAATTTAAATGAATAATCGTCATAGTAGAATTTTGTCAAAAACAGTTCTGACAATTTAAATTAGGAAATATCTCATATAATACTCAACACAAAATAAGTAATTCAGCAATGACAATGATATAAAATGTCCAAAATGCTTTCTTAAAGCGTGATACTCAAATATAATATCGATGAATGGCAAATAAATAATAGATTGTATATCTATTCTATAAAATGCATATTTTTAAACAGCTTTAAGTAAGTCCAAACAAGGTCGAAACACTCCAAATGAACTGTTATCTTATCTTTTGTTCACTAGAACACAGTTTTAATGTACTTGGCAAACACAAAATACATTGACTTTTATACATTTTTACTCAGATCATGAAAAGCCCATTGTTCACCATAAAGGGTGGAATATGGCCGCTCTCCACCTGTTCTTTATTTATTTTTTTTTTTTCTTTTCAAATACCTATTGCCAAGCTATGTCCAGCAGATGATTTTAGCCGACCAAATATTCTTAAAAGGCATCAAAAGATTTAGTTTAACACAAAATTCTATAACGCTTTTTCTTTTTGATGTCCCTATTCAATTTTTTTATCAGGGTATATTTAATAAATCATTTTTATCTCATAAGGCTATATTTCGACCACGACCTGGTCATCTTCATACCTTGATTATGAGAGTGTTACTAGGGTAAGTGACCCAAATATGAGACCCCTTTTTTGGTTTTGGTGTAAGTCAGGATTTAAATAAATAAACAAACAGTTCATGTGACAAAACAATTAATAATATATTGTTATTCAATAGCAAATGTTTCAAAATAATTAAAAATGTATATTTCTTTAAAAAAAAAAAAAAATGTTTTCAAAAAGAAGTCAAAATTTTGAGATTTACAAAAGTAGTCCTAATATGAGACCCTCTGTTTAAAACATTTGCATGATTTTTAAACCAATGTTTTATACTTTCCTCTCATTAATGGCAGTATTTGCATTAACATACATCTGAAAAACAAAAATCAGGCGTGATTTGGTAATATAAAAGAAACTGTGCCTAATATGAGACCCTGCCTTTGTTAGGCCCGTGATGGGTCTCATATTAGGCACGGGTCTCATATTTGGAGCACTAACCCTACATTATTTTACTTAATATTATGTTCTAATTTTAACCATTTAATTGGTTCGTCGTCATTTACTGTCATATTTCCGTCAGATATTACTACTGTTATTATTATATTTAAACTTAAAAATTAGTTAACACTTGAAAACTATCCTTAAAACTGTTATCATCTTGTTAAAATTATGTTTTGTTTCTAAATATAATTCTAGCTTGATGTTAGTCAAACACTTTTTTGCAAGCTATCACCTGGATTATAAGACAATAGCTGAAAACGAAATGGATAAGATGTCGGGTTCGATTTCCTGCTAGAGAGAATTATTTTATGGTACAATTTTATAAAATGTTTCATAATAATTAAATGCAATTACAAAAACTTATAAAAACTAATTAAATGAAACTTATTAGACCAAATAATAAAATGTACTCATATATGAAAAGGTTTAGTCTAAACCTGTTGAAAAGATCTTTAAATTATTTTTGTCACGTGAATTACAGTAGATTAAATTGAGTTACAGTAGATTAAGATTAAATTGAATTACAGTAGATTAAATTGAATTACAGTAGATTAAATTACAGTGAATTACAGTAGATTAATATAAAAACAAAACAAATGTTTGTAAATAAGTCTTGTAAATGCATAGTACAGCTAACGAACGTGACTTGTGTCATGCCATGTTTTGTTTATTTAATGTTATTTTTACAACAAAGATATACTTGATTTATGTTTCTGGGTCTTACATTTAGTTTCGGTTATTAACAGGTTGATAATACTGTATGATGGATGTCTGGTATTTACAGAAATAAATTTCTAGAGAGGAAAGCAAGTATATAAATATCAAATTTAGCCAATGCTTAACAGTACCAACCAACAGCTTCTTAGCGTTTAATACTAATCATATATTTTATTTCTAGACCCTGTTTATCTCGTAAGTAAACATTATATGATACATTGACATAGTAAATAGTGATAGTACTCGTATTACAATGTCACAAATATTTACATTTGCATATTATAAACATAGCTACATATTATACACATAGCTATTTATTAGCTATTAACTAATAAATAGCTATAATCTATATATATATAAAACTAAGAGTGACAGTGACTGACTCATCAAAAATTCTCCTACTTCCCATTGACCTAGAGATTTGAAATTTGGTACATAGATAGAGTGTACCGTAATTAGAAAAGTGCGGCCATTTTGATTTTGATATGTGTCCACCATATTGAATTATAGCCGCCATCTTGGATTTTTTCATTAGTAATTCACCTACTTCCCATTGACCTAGAGATTTGAAATTTGGTACATTCAACAAATTGGTACATTTGTACCGATTTGTACTTTTGGTTCAGGTTAAGAAGGTGAAATAATTTATTTACTTTTATTTTTAAATTTATTAGAATTCATTAGCCTAAATAATGGGCTTATACATGGTTTGTTTTTTAAATATATTTTTGGTACCTATTGGTACACGGGTACAAATGTGCTTTTTAACACAACACCTACTTTCATTTATATCGTTGAAAAACTCTTGAATATGCCATTCAACGTAGTTATGTAGTGTTTTGTGATATTTTTACTTTTTAGGGGGGTAAAATTGAAAAAAGTCCTTATATAGCTGTTTTTTGACAATGGATCCTTAAACTTTGGTTGAAATTTAAAACATTGTTATTATTTTTTACTCTCCTTTTCGAGACGTTTACGAATATACCTAATTTATTTTGTTATTATCATTTTGACTTTTTCGGGTAAAAAAATCACAGGGGTGAATGAATGGCTTGACGATTTTTTGGGAAAAAATAAAGTTTGTCTGATCTTTATAAAATTAGTCATGCTTAAAAATAATAAAAATACAAGACGAAAGTACTCTTGGAACTTTCTCTCCACGACTTTTAGTTTTAGAGAAAATGCCACTCAAAGTTCATATTTGGCAATTTTTGGACTTTTTGATTGACCATTTTTCAGGCTTTAAAAGTGATAAATGAAAAAAGAATGGCATATTCGTAATCTACTCGACGGGGGCTTTAAAACGACGTATGTTTGTATGGAGTTGTCGACAACTTTTTTTGCCCAAATTTTCCGGTTCGAAATCTGGGCCCAAAAATAGGGAAATTAATAAAAAATTAAAAATATGAGAAATATTGATTCGATTTGATTTACAATTTGTATGCTTGCCTTATTTTATATTAGGAACTCGGAAAAAATTAATAATTTAACATATTTGTACGCATGTGTACTTTTGGTACAAACGGTACCTAATGTGTTTATTTTAACTTGAGATTTTATGTTGTGAGAAACAATGTGTTATTGTTATTAGTAATGATTTTATTAAGTAAGCTTTATATAGCCATTCAGTGAATTTAATTTGTTTTAATATAATGTTGGTACCTATACGAGGTACAGGGGTACAATGATCGAAATGCTCGAAATATATCATATTACATATCATTTTACAGGGCTTGAAAAGTACTTTCATTGTTGTTATCTACACGTTTTTAAAATTTTACTTTTTAAGGGGTGTAAAGCTACAACCAAATATTAGTACCCGGCCACTAGACGGACGCAGGCGAGACCGGCTAGTAAACTATATAGTAAAAATACTAAATTGTATCTTTAAATTAACTTATTTAGACACATAATTATTAAGCATATTTAAAACGAACCAATTGTGACTTTTTCATAAATCTTATTTAAAATCAGTTTTATACTTTCGTTTAAGCTTTTAATCCTGTAGTAACCAACAAATCATGAACTAATTTTATTTCACGGGCAAATATTTGTATAATGTTTTATATGAATCAATTTGAATTAAAAGATGTTTACAGCAAAAACTGCAAAATTTATTCTTATAGGTTAATAAATAAGGAATTATTATTATTGCTTCCGAGCTTACCGTTAGTTAACGGAGGCTATGTAATCGTTTTGAAGAACAAACATTTTTATGACTCCGATTTAAAATTTCTAAGACAAAAAAAAAAAAAAAAAAAAAAAAAAAAAAAATCCAACAAATAAATCCGTTATAGACATGTTTCCTGATGTTTTTGGGTCCTATGTCTGTCATCTACATTTATGAACCAACATATTATTACATCTAAATACTAATAATCTGATTTTATTGGAATTTTAATGGTAGGTCATAGCTAGCCTATTCCCCTATACAGGATGACCATTTAAACCTTAGGAATGTTCTTTGGTAATAAATAACTTATAAAAGCACTAAACTTTGTACCTGGGATCTCGCTAACGCAGAATCAAAACCGCGCCAACGATATGTCCAGGTGTAGGGGACGGTGAGAGAAGAAAAATGAGCCCAATATTTAGGGAATTGATAAGGTTTTTGCCTTGTACGGGTACAAGTTAAGCAGTACAGATGCAGAAAAAATTAACCTATAAGAAAATTGAAACTGGAAAATTTACCCCTAAATTTAGAGATAAATTCATTTATCCATTTTAACCGGGTATCATTTTTCACATATGGATGCCAAATGTTATCAAAATCGGCACACTAATTTATGCTCTATGCTTCTGGTCAGAGAGAAATTTTTTAAAAACTACTTTTTTAGTACTTTAGGGACCTTAAACGTGTAAATTCATGTGCCATTATAATACTTTCTACATTTAATATAATAAACGTAAATGAGGAAATATAAATCCTTTGGCAGGCCTCCTCGGGCTGTTGGTAGCGCGACTGAATTAGTTAAAAGCATCGATTCGACTTTTATTTTATTTACAGAGAATCAATGGTCCGCCACGCTTTGTTTTGTGTTATCGCTTTCTGCCTGGTTACTCTCGCTGTTTCGGTGCCATTTGAGCAGAAAACAGCTTTTGACTACAAGGAACGTCACGACTTCTATAATCCTAAGAACGACAACCCGTTCAGTACGTCTGGATCGGATGCACACATGAAGACACAAAGCGCTAGAGTAGAGCATGACTTTGCCGGAGGCAAGAATTGGGCTGCTGGTTTTTACGCTCAACATGAAAGACAGAATATGAACGGACAGTCCCGTCGTAACAACGAAGCTGGATTCCAATTTAAAGGAACATTTTAGTATTGTTTAATAATATACACAAGCTAATATTTTTTTATTAACTTAGAAAACTTCAATATATTTCGTGTCAAAAGTATTGACATAGACAGCACCTACATATTTCTTTTGCGATCATTTTTACGGGAAGTATAATATGTTAATTGAAATAATTGTTAAATACCCTAAGTTGGAATTTAATTATTTAATATAAATTGTTAAACTACTTTAAAAACTGTGATTTTTAATGATAATGTTTCTTTATTCACCAATGATACATAAATAAATATTTATTCATAATTAAACAATTGGTTCTTAATAATAATAGTTTCTTACCTTTATTTTAATTCTAATTTTAAAAAACAATTTATACCTGGTAAAATCAAATAACGTCAATAAGAAGTTACCAACGTCAGTTTGGCATCTTCGATGTGGTCATTTAACTACAAGGATATACAAATTTTAAATTCAAAATCCTTATTCCATGGTCTCAACATAAAAAACTGTCAATCCTGAAACGTGTGAAAACTGTAGTATCTAGTATTAAAGTAACACTAAAATAAAACTAAGAACTCTACACTTGCATTTTGTGAGCTTGTCCAAAACAAGACTGAATATTTTATATTTTGACATAACTATAAAACAGATGTAAACAAACAGTAACTTAGTAACCAATAAATAATAACAATACACAACATTTCCCTCCCCTTTAAGAAGTTACGCAGCGAGCTCTTAGATGGTCGGCATGCTTTCGTTCTTCTCGTCCGTCAATCATCACCCGATATGATAAGTCACCTGTACGCTGAATCACCGTCCCTTCTTTGTATGACTTCCCGTCTTTTGATAGCGACCATACTTCGTCCCCCTCCGAAAAAGATCTTGCTTTTGCCTTGCGATCATGATAGACTTTTTGATGAACCAGTTCTTTATCGATATTGTCTTCCACATTTGGCTTGAGAAGTTCGAGGCGAGTCGTTAATCGGCGACCAATCATTAGCTCTGCGGGTGATCTACCTGTAGCCCGAGATATCGAATTACGGTACGATAGCAAGAACTGCTGTAGAGCAATGTTAACGTCAAGTCCAGCCTTCTTTGACGCCTTCATTTTATCCTTAAAAGTCCTCACAAACCTCTCAGCCAACCCATTTGACCGAGGGTGATACGGTGTTGTTTTTATGTGTCTCATGCCATTCTCTCTGCAAAATTTGTCAAATTCAGCTGAAGTGAATTGCGGACCGTTGTCCGACACAATGCTTCTTGGTATTCCAAACCGACCGAATATTTGTCTTAATAGTGAAGTTGTTTGATTTGTTGTTGTACTCGTGGTTGGTAAAATCTCTAACCACTTAGAGAAAGCGTCAACCACAACAAGCCAATACTTTCCGTGAAATGGTCCTGCGTAGTCGATATGAATTCTCTTCCAGGGTTTCGCAGGAGTCGTCCATGAAAAAAGTGGACTTTCCATTTCTCGAGGCCTTGTTTGTTGACAGGGCACGCACTCCTTAACGAATTGTTCAATATCTCTATCCAACCCTGGCCACCAGATGTAAAATTTAGATGAGGACTTCATTGAAGTTACGCCAGGGTGTCCTTCGTGTAAAATATGCAGAATGTCTCGTCTCATTGTACTAGGAACTACAATGCGACCCAGCCACATTAATACTCCTTCCTCGAATGACAATTCCTCTTTCTTTTCAAAATATGTCCAGAGTGAAGCTGTAATGTCGTGTTTTGAAGATGGCCAACCTTGTTGTTTGTATTTCACAACCATTCGCAGTACCTCGTCATTTCTTGTTTCCTTCTGTATTTGTGCTTTTGTCACTGCTAAATCCGGAAATCGCAAGTGGAATAAGTGGCCATTTTGTAAGTCACCTATCCCTTCAGCTTTTGATGTTTCTATTGTCTCTAGTGGTAGTCTTGACAGAGCATCTGCCGGTGAGTTATTCACTCCCTTCGTGTATTCTATGTCGTAGGAATACGCTGATAAGACTAAAGCCCATCTAGATATTCTGTTGGCTGTTGTTTTTGGTATTTCCTTATTCGCCCCAAAGATAAATTCTAGTGGTCTATGGTCAGTTCTTATAGTAAATTTCTTCCCAAAAAGGTAGTGATTAAATTTTGTTATCCCAAAATTATAGCCAACCCCTCTTTTATGTTGAAAGCCACCACATCCTAGACAGTGTTTCCCCTTAATTAGCTCTCTTGGTGCTTTTCCACTGTTCCTGAACTGTTGACTGCTTGTAGCTGTAGACCTACTATTATTTCTACTTGAAACATTGTTCACTCCCTCACTGCTTTCAATTAATTTTGGACTGGCATTCCTCTCGATTTCAGAGAGTTTCTTGTGTTGAAGGGAGACCTGTTTTAGTTGAATCGCGGCAGCCTCTACATCTTTCAATGTAGCAGCATTAGTGGGAAAGTTTTTTATTAACTCCTTCTGCCACTCTGAATTATTTATTCCAACAAACAATTGATCTCGTATTCTTTCTTCTAATGTGCTACCGAATTCACAACGGTTAGCCTTTGCTCTTAAGCTGTTAACATAGTGTGCTACTGACAGTGTGCTGTCTCTTGTATGTAAAGTAAATTCCCTTCGTTCACTCTGTATCAAGACTTTCCTTGCATATAATCTATCTAAAACTTCCTTTAATTCCCCAGAAGATACCTCGTTCACATTCTTTGGTTTAAAATGATCAAAAAGAACCTTATAGCATACTGGCCCTATTTTAGATAACAAAAGAATAGCCTTATACTTGTCACAATCAGGCCCTTCCAGACCAAACAATAACAAGCCTGTTTCGAATCTAGATATGTAGTACTCCCATTCCTCACTAGATTCATCGAATTGTTCAAATTTGAAGTTTTTTAATGCTTCACCTAAAGTATTTGATTTATTACCCTGAGGTTTAATATCTCCTCTCTGACCACTAGAACTATTATTAGGTAAATTTAAGGTCATACCATCAACGCTGACATAAGATTGAATATCATCTGATTCTGAATCTCTTCCAACCTCCGAACTTCCTATGCGTTTGTTTTTCCGATTCGTTTCACTGTTCTTTGTTTTCACGCCTTCCACCACTCCTTTCTTCTTTCTACCTGGCATCCTCGTCGCCAAAATGTAGTATCTAGTATTAAAGTAACACTAAAATAAAACTAAAAACTCTACACTTGCATTTTGTGAGCTTGTCCAAAACAAGACTGAATATTTTATATTTTGANATCTAGTATTAAAGTAACACTAAAATAAAACTAAGAACTCTACACTTGCATTTTGTGAGCTTGTCCAAAACAAGACTGAATATTTTATATTTTGATATAACTATAAAACAGATGTAAACAAACAGTAACTTAGTAACCAATAAATAATAACAATACACAACAAAAACTGTTTAAAGGGTATGTCTCAATTACCAGGCAAGAAGTCAGAATCTAAGACAAACCCAATTTTGGAATTAATTCACTCTGATGTGTGTACAGTCAATAATCCCTTCACTTGGAGGTAATAAATATTTCATAACATTTACCAATGACTATTCACGAAAAAAAATTCGTATACCTTATGCAACATAAAAGTTAGGCATTAAATCATTTCCACTTCAATAATTTTAAACAATTAGTTGCAAATCAAACAAATAACAAAATAAAAATACTAAGAACGGATAACGGACTAGATTACTAGAGTAAACAAAAGAATTCAGCAGACACTTAACAAAAAATGGGATAATACATTAATTATCAGCTGAATATACGACTCAGCAGAATGGGCTAGCAGAACGAGCCAATCGAACTTTGCTAGAGATGACCTGTCGTATATTGTTACATGCCAACCTACCAAATAACATATGGGCTGAAATAAAAACTGCGCACAATCGCAATAGGTGTCTAGAGCCATAGATAAAAACCCTAGAGGAAATTTGGAGTGGAAAAAACTATCCGTTATACATATTTTAGAATCATAGGATCAAAAGCATTCGCTCTCAAAAAACGACCAGGCAAACCAAAATTAGCACCTCGGTGAAAGGAGTACTAGTAAGATATTCTGAGGAATGCAGAGCCTATAAACTATGGGGGCAGGGTACTACAAACGTAATTAAGACTAGGGATGTACGATGTAAGGTTCATAGAGTTAATAGGACCACAACCATCATTTACAACTAGTACTGATCTCGTGAACAATGTTCCTAAAAACAATCATAAATAGGGCGAGAGTAGTCGAGTTTAAAGTTGGTGTGAAAAGTGCCCCCCCCCCTCCCCTCTATCTTGCTTATGTAAAGAGCAAAAAATCTGAAAAAAATCCTAAATATTCTTCAACCAAAAGTAAAGATACTACTTTTTGGAAATTTAGACAAAAAAAATTTAATGACAAAATACATTTTTTATAATTATGCTCTTTTCGATGTATTTATGTTATAGTCTGGTTAAGTGGCAAAATATAGTTTATCAGAAGTTTATTTATGTGTTTTGAGAATATGAGACCCATAGAATAGTTCAACGTATTTTAGAAAGCACTATCAGGTGCTTTCTTTTTTAAGTAGGTACTACTTAAACAATACAGTGTTGCCTACGGACCCTTAATGTGTGCTGACCAGCACACACACTTGACCTGTTTATTCCACTTTTTGATACAATAAAGTCAAGCACTATAAAATATAGCATATACTAAGCATACTATAAAAAGAAAACTATCACACACAATAAATATCCGGTATACAGAAAGGATACTACAGAATAGAGTAATTCTTATGGTAAATATTGATAAAATATTTAATTATAATTTAATGCAACCTCAAAAACTCGAAACAACTAACGAATGGAAAACAATAGACAAAATAATAATGTATTCTAAATAATTATTCGAATAAAAAAAAAAATGTATCGCGCATATTATTTTTACCGTTACAACTCACCAATACCTGATTCAATTTTAATTCCTGTATCCCCATTTTAATCAAAATCGGCCCAGTAGTTTAGGGTCCACTTGTGTTAAACTACAAACTGCAGGCAGACACAGACATTTTTTAAAAACAATTTTTTTTTTAAAAAAATCAAACAAAAAATCTCTAACGTGTAATTTCAATAAAATCTAATTTTTCCATTTTGCAAAATACTTTTTCTTTTTACTGTGTTTATGAAAAGAGTAAAAATTATGTAATAATAAATGGATTATTATTATTTATAACACCATTATTTAATTGTATCGGCTAATCATTGTATATTTAATAACTTTTTCGGCATGTGAATTACTGTAGATTATAATACACATCTGATAATAATGTTTGAGATCTTATGTACTGGAAGGAATTCCCCAGAAGATGCAGAGTATATATACTAGATGTAGGCAATACACTACTCAGTACCAACCAACAGCTTCTAGCATTCAATACTACTTCCTTCTCTCATTCCTACACTCAGTTCTACTCGTGAGTAAATTTTACTTATTCCATAGTATCTATAATAAAAATGATCATAATTTTGTTATAGTACATATTTCTAATATATATGACATCAAATTAATATTTACAAATCAGTAAATTAATATACATAATATATAAATCAATAAATTAATTTAGATATCTATTTAGATAAGTTATTATTTCTATTTAAAGACCAACAAAAACAAATCAAATATTTATTTTTATTGGAATAAACGTGGTTGCCTTAGCTTAGTAATAACAAATCATTTTAAGGTAAATGATCGTCCCTCGTCGGGACAATACTAGATAATATAAATGATATTATCTCTTACTTCTAAATTATTATTATTAGATTAATCTATATGATTAGAGTACTTCAGTTGTGTTCTACAATTAAACTAAATCTAAATCTTTGTGGAGAGCTCGGGTCAGATTCCAAACATTTCAAATCCATTACAGAGATCATTCTCATGATTTTAAATCATTAGTAACTCACTAATGAAACTGATTATGAGTAACTTTCTTGAAAATGATCACATTGTCGTGTTCGAAACTTCAAGATCATAAAACACTGTCTCACCCAGACGGTTTTCTCTATCATATCTTTACGTTTTTTTTTAATTATATTGTTACAGTGTTAAATCACTTTTGTTTAAACCTAAATCTACTACTTTATTGTAATTTAAATATTTTATATTTAAAATATAATAAACTAATGCATGCCAATTATAAGGGTTTATAGCTGATAAAACGTGACACTAACCCTGTGTCATCTATTACAGACATACATTTTATTTTTTTAATCCCTTAGTTAGGCCCAAGGCCCTTCTCAGGTTGTTGCACCACCATTTTTTATTGTTATTATAATTAAATTTTTAAAATCTTGGTATAATTTTTTTTAAAGCCAGATTTCTACCTCTATCTTAACTCCAACATTAATTTTTCTTGCATACAAACTTGTCTTACCATCACTGAAGATGTCCACAAGTGGTGCAAAGCTGCGTTTGTAAAACAAATTTACCTTAGTTGAGAGACGTGAGACGTCCTTCTTTATTCTTAACTGATTTTGAACTTCTTTTATTTACACAGAACCTAACAATGGCTCGCTACACTCTTCTGTGTGTTATTGCTTCATGCCTGGTTGCCCTTGCTGTTTCGGTGCCTTTTGAGCAGAAAACAGCTTTCGAGTTAAAGGAACGTCACGACTTCTACAACCCTAGGAGCGACAACCCGTTCAGCACGTCTGGATCGGATGCACACATGAAGACACAAAGCGCTAGAGTAGAGCATGACTTCATCGGAGGCAAGAACTGGGCTGCTGGTGGTTACGCTCAACATGAAAGACAGAGCATGTTCGGACAGACCCGTCGTAACAACGAAGGTGGATTCCAATTTAAAGCGAGATTTTAGAAGAAGCAGAGACATTTACTACGAAAATTCTTAAACTTAAAAAATATTCTACTTCTTAGACTTTTTAATTTTTAAAGCTTTTACTGTGCTTAAAAAGTTATCTTAGATTCATTAGAAGTCATATAAAATCAAGAATATTATACAATATCCACATTTTATAAACTAATGTTTAACAATTTTGATTAAAAATTTCATTGAGAAATACATAATGAGATATACCACTCATGCTAACTACTCAATAAACAGTAAATTCGTATTATATGTAAATATTGTAAATTGTAAAATAATTAATTAATTTAATATTACTTGTAAAAAACATTGTGATCTTTAATAAAATCAATAAATATTTGTTTATATATTAGCAATTTACTTTCTTTCTTAAAATTTATAATTATTATGTCCTAATTTCCATATAAGCTAAATTTAGATTTCCATATAAGCTATAGCTGAACAATTANATAAATATTTATTTATAAATTAGCTCTTTTCTTTTATTATAATTTATTACTTATTAAACTTAAACCCTTTAACTTAAACATCTTTCTATAAAATACAATTATATCATGACTTCCATGAGTAATACTATTAAGAATCTTTTTGATTCTTAAGAATAGAATAAGACTTTCCATTTAAAAACTAAAGGAATATCTCCGTATATCGTGCTCCAGAACACACAATGTTTCTGTTACCATCGGTTAGCTAGGTAGCAATATGTTAGTATACTTTCACACAACTGGCATCACTCAAAACTTAGACAAGGGTCGACAAACATATCATGAAACGACAAACAAGTTGGATTAACTTTTCCGATAAAGAATAGGATACTAAAGTTGTCAGAGGATCAACTCTTACAACGTGAAAGGAAAATAAATGTTTGAGATCAAAATGTAAGTATTAAGAATAAGAAAATCAGAAAGAGGAGAATCCTTATTAATCCTTCTTCACTATCCACTACTAGGTAGTGGATAGTGGAAGAAGGATTAAGTAAGAAAGATGATAGAAATATATAAGAAATAAAATTTGTACACACCATCTCTAAATGAAATAAATATTATCTAATTCCAGAAAGTTTGACGAGAATCAGACGATTCATTAAGGTTCATATTAATGAAAATTAATTATTTTTTATGATAATAAAATATTTTAAGTAGGGTAATCTTCTAGCCAGTCAGCTTGAGAATGACCCAAGGGGACATTCATTCTCAATGAGGGGTCAAAATATCGCAAAAGAGAGCGCTTTATTTTTTCCTTAAGACCAAAAATCAACTAATTTAAACAATACATGGGCGTAGCCAGGGGGGGCCATGCCCCCCCCCCCCC